>OY728164.1:1236597194-1236653698 GCA_963277665.1 Viscum album
CTTTGATGAAATGATTTTGAACCCTATATCTTTTTACAATGATTAATGTATGATTAAATCACTAGTGCAGAAAATGTTTTTTACGTCGGTTATTATTCATTTTTTACGTCGGTTTCTAGCCAACGTTAATACGGCCGACGTTATAAATAACTTTTTTGACGTTGGTTATTTAAAAACTGACGTCAAAAACACAAAATCGCGATGTTTATGACGTCTGTTATTTTAGAATTGACATGATAAAAATAATGGAAAGGTTTTATAACGTCGGTTATTTAACAACTGACATGATAAAAGGCCTGTAAAATGGTTTATCACGTCGGTTATTAAAAAACTGACCTGATAAAAGGACGGGCAAATGGTCTATCACGTCGGTTATTAAAAAACCGATGTGATAAACCGGGGGGAGGGGGGTTACCACGTCGGTTATTATATAACCGACGTGATAAACCAGGGTAAGGGGGGTTTATCACATCAGTTATTATATAACCGACATGACAAATCGGGGTGAGGGGGGTTTATCATGTTAGTTATTATATAACCGACGTGATAATCCTAGGTGAGGGGTGTTTATCACATCGGTTATTATATAACTGATGTGATAAATATGGGTGAGGGGTTTTTATCACGTCGGTTATTATATAACAGACGTGAAAAACCGGGGGAGTGGGGTTTATCACTTCGGTTATATAGTAACTGCCATGATAAATCCGTGGGAGGGGGTTTATCATGTCAGTTATTACATAACTGAAGTTATAAAACATTTTCAAGGTCTTTTATCACATCGGTTATGAAATAACCGACGTGATAAGCCATTTTCCAGGCCTTTTATCACGTCGGTTATGAAATAACTGACGTGATTAACCATTTTCCAGGCCTTTTATCACGTCGATTATTAAATAACCGACATGATAAACCCAATTTTTTTTAAAATTGAATGCAGTCATCCTCTCTCCACCAGAATCAACCAGAAAACAAATCAAGAAATCGTACCATAAAAACAGAAGTAGATCAAAATTAAGCATGTACATTGATAACATATAAAACATACCCCCTAGATAGCCCCCACCCTCGTGTATACCCCATGAACATCCCTCCCCCACCCGGTTGGAGCCCCCACCCTCATGTATACCCCCTGGACTGCCCTACCCCACCCCATTGGAGCTCCCACCCTCATGTATACCCCTTGGACAACCCTCCCCCACCCCATTAATGCCCCCAACACACTCTTGGACTACCCCCCGACCCCCGGACAGCCCCAAACACCCCTCGAAAACCCCCCAACCGCCTAAACATCACCCCCTCACCCCACATGACATCCCGCACCACACCCCTGGACAGCCTCAAACACCCCTGGACAACCCCCCCACCCTCATGTATACCCCCCACCCCTAGAAAGCACTCCCATGCCCCTAGACCGCCTTCCCACAACCCTAGACAGCCCTGCCACCCCCAGTACTGTCCCCCACCCCACCGAACAGCAATATAAACCATTCTTTTTTCCTCATTCATTGCACATGCTTCAGGGGATATCAATTGCGGGTCCATGAATCCATATACTTTTGTCAGCTAATTCCTCTCACAAATTTTATAATGATACCTAATAAAAAACATACATAAGTATTCATTTTTAATAAATATAATGCAGGGAAATGGTGTTAAGACTTACATGGAAAAAATTTGCACCACGTTGATTCCCAACTTATATCCAGCAAAAAGCTCCATGATATCATTTTTTATAATCCCCACACTTATTTCACATCCACAAACATGAGCATCCATTGGAAAATCATAATAACCCAACAACAAATGCGAATATCTTGACAATCGGTCAAGACCATTTGAATCTGTATCTGATGTCATATCCATTTGTCTTTGTTGTTGTCTATACTGTATTTATTTACCTTTGAAGTATTCCTGTAAAAAAATTTGAAATATATATTAGTTTTCAAATGATAAAAACAACTTTAATAAAAAAATAAAATAAAAGATATAACATTCATACCTCTATGGTAATGAGTCGAAGATGTCTAGATGGCCAAAATAAAAAATGGCTGATACTCTGTCCAACTGTCGCCACCTCATCTATAGGTATTGGTACCCTAGATGATCTATCTATAATATCCTGTACAGTGACCCTCTGATTCTCGACCTCTAATTGTTGATGATGAACTGTATCTCATATACAATATACCGACCCATATGCTACTATATGATGTTGAGAATCATCCACATATAACTCGCAATGTATAGGAAGCTACGGCAGAGGCATAGGATAAAAAATGGGGTCGCAGGCTGAGGTGGGGGAGTGGGAGTTACTGGAGGAGGTGGAGGATAAATAATGGGTTCTGCAGGGGGAGGTGGAGGAGTGGGAGATGTAGTCTGAAATTGTGTTTGCATTTCTACAAACATAGATTGCACCGACTCTCTAATCTTGTCCTCCATCGTCACATTAATATTATGAACTTCAGTAGCTGTAAATGTCCCCTCTGAACTCTGCTCCTCAAGAGAGTCCTGTATTAATTAATTTAACATTTCTGTAATGATTTAAATTATATGAAGAAAATAGTTAACTTAAATAAATTAAATAGATACCTTACAATCTTCTCATCTACGATTCTCGATTCTTCCAAAAGATATTTCCCTTTCTTCCCTTCCGAGCTCTCTTCCATTTTTCATTTCTAGATGGAGGGGATAGAGGGGCCACCTCTCCAGCACTTGAAGACTCATCTCTTAGTTGTTGAAATTTTTCTTCCATCATTTGTTCTTCCAATAATGCATACCCACCCCGAGATAAACTATGATGGTATACATTTTTAGATTAGATCTCTTGATGAGCTTTCCTTGTTTGCTGTAATTTAAGAATAAGAAATCATTAACAAAACATTAATAAAGTCATTTATATAAGAATTTTTATAAAAGTTTACATTGCCCTTACCAGAAATGACTCTTTTCTTCTACTACCAAAAAACTGTCTCCATGAGTCATCATCTATAAAAGGATATATACGATATGGATTGTCATGACTCCTACGACCATAAATGAAATCAGATGAGAGGGTTGATTTGAAATCCCTCCATCTCCTGGAAGCCAACGATAAACATTTCTTCCTAACTCCTCCAGTGTCAGGAATATCAAATGTCATCTGATAAAGAAGTGATTAAACATATTATATATACTAGAAACATTAAAAGAATGGTCAAAAAATGACAAAACATCTTACCAAAATCCTCTCCCAAAACTGAGAGATAATCTCTTTATCCACACTTCTCCAGTCATCATACAGAATGCTTACTTTGCTCTTAGCCTGAGTTGCTACAAAACTCTTAAAATATTTTCCGTTCGGACCCCTATGAATATCATCATCATCAAACTCAACGACTATCCACTGATCATACATATGGGAAAGTGATAGTTTTGGTAAACGTGTCCACCCACGTTTACCAACCTTTGAACTCTTTGTAATAATAGGAGCATTTCAATGTTCATCCCCAGAGGTATGACCAGTAATATGCTCTTCTCCAGAATCATGTGGTTGATCATCTGAATGATCTATCATTATCCTTCAAATCAAAAAAACAAATGTTAGTTCACAAATATACAAATTAAAATATTTTAATACTACTGTAATCAGAAAATAGAAAAGTGTACTATGTTACATAATAGAAAACAATGTTAATATGGTAAGCATGTTAAACAATGGTAAAGATGGTAAAGATGGTAAAGATGGTCAAGATGCTAAAAATGGTAAAAATGGTAAACCTAGTAAAAATTGTAAACATGGTAAAGTAATTGTCAATGAACAAAAAAAATAGATATATAATTCATGTAATGGTTATAAACATGATAAAGTAATCTAAACAAACTTAAAACAAACAAAAACATATACTTATTTTGTTTTAAAACATGTTTTAATAAATAAAAATCTTACAATATCTTACATTTATGGAAAAAATTAATGTAAACAAGAAATAAACATATGTTACCTGTAATTTTAGGAATGTAAAAATGGATTGTTTTCCCAAATTCCTTCGTCGTGATTGTTCCTTATAGCACAAAGTATGTATTCAACATGATCATCATTATGTTCTGTTAATCTTTCCATGGAAGTAGAGATCTCACAGAAATCAGCATATTCATCAAGTTCATCCTCACCAACATATTGTTTTTTCCCTTGTAAAACAATAGCCCACTGCATATCTGATTGATCTACTACATAGAAATTTTTTTTTGCATGTGTTGCCATTATAAAATAATCAGTTGTGTCTTCCAATCTATTCAGATTAACCAGTGTCTTTCCAAATTCATCGTTTCTGACACTGTTGTTACCGTTAAACCATTTACAGTTAAAAACAGGAACTTTAATTTTAATGTAATCAACCTCCCATATGTCTTGAATCACTCCATAATATGCACTTGATGCAGAAATTTGGTTTTTTTCCTTAGCACTCGAAAAATCCATTTCTTCTGCAAACACCGATACACCACTATTCTGAACTGCACTTCTGTTGTCCTGAGCTTTCGTATAAAATGTATAACTATTAATGTCATAACCGGACCATGTTATCAGATTTAAACATGGACCACCCACTATCCATTTTAATGTCTCTGATAAATATGATCTACCAAGAAAAGTCTTTTTAATCCATGACAAAAAAGTTTTGTTGTGCTCATTCAGAATCCACATTTCATTCTTTATTGGATGAAATTGTTTCAACTCATTAATATGCAATGTGATATACGGTTGAGCATCAGCTATGTTATTCAAGATGTATGATTCTATCTTCTTCATCTGTTCAGCAGACAATGATTTGACTTTCAAGCCGCGAATCCCCTTTCCCTCATTATTAACTTATTCATGGCGAGATGGATGCAAACCTAGTTGTTGCATCGCAACCAAGTAGCTCATACAAAACCCTGCAACCTCCTCAGAAATATACTTTTCAATAATGGAGGCTTTAGGTCGATATAGATTTTTAACATACCCCTTTAATATTTTCATATACCTTTCAAAAGGATACATCCAACGAAGATAGACAGGTCCACAAAGCTTTATTTCTCGAACCAGCTGAATCATCAAATGAACCATTATATATAAAAAAGTTGGAGGAGAATACATTTCCAATTGACAAAGTCTAAAAATTGCATCATTTTCCAAAATGTTCAAAGCATTCACATCAATCTCCTTGTTTCAAATTGAATTGAAAAAATAACACAACTTCATTATATTCCTTCTGACACGAAGGGGAAATATTCCACGCAATGCAACTGGTAGAATTTGTTGCATCATGATGTGACAATCATGTGATTTCATACCTATAAACTTCAAGTCCTTCAATGATACAAAAATTTTTACATTAGAAGAATAATCTTGAGGCACATTGGTATAATGAAGACCCTGACAGAAGCTAATCTTCTCCCTCTTCAATAATGTATGACAAGTCGGGGGAAGAAATGTTCGTCTTCCTTTAGGAGTGGGAGCTAACTCCAAACATATTCCCATTGATAGTAAGTCTTATCTTGCATTCAAACCATCTTTAGTCTTTCCTTTAACATCTAACAATGTTCCAATCAATGAATCACAAATATTCTTCTCCATGTACATGACATCAATATTATGTTTAACTTCATGATACCTCTAATATGGTAACTCAAAAAAAATTGACCTTTTCTTCCAAATATGTCTATCATTACCAGATTTCTATGTCTTTCCCAGTGTCACGTAAAGGATTTTCACCCTCTCAAAATAATGATCAGGGGATAAAGGTTTTGGAGTAGTATAAAATTCTTGTGAGCCATTGAATGCCTTTTTTAGTCTTCTATAAGGGTGTTCCATAGGCAAAAACTTTCGATGGCCCATGTACATTGTTTTCCTCTCATGATGCAATTGCAAATATGACGTCTATTGTTCACAAATTGGACATGCATTATTCCCTTTAACACTGTATCCAGAAAAATTTACATACGCTGGGAAGTCATTTATATTGAACAGAAGCACTGCATGCAGTTGAAAATATTCCATTTTATAAGAATCATACACCCTAATACCATCATCCCATAACAGTTTCAAATCATCAATCAGCGGTGACAAGTAAACATCAATATCATTACCAGGTTTCTTTAGACCAGATATCATTGTACACAACATGAAATATTTGTGCTTCATACAAACATCAGGAGTGAGGTTGTAAATTACCAATAAAACAGGCCATGAACTATGTGTGCTACTGAGTGTCCGGTATGGATTCATTCCATCTATGCACAACCCTAGTCTGAGATTTCTAATTTCATTTCCAAATGTAGAATACTGGGCATCAATTTTCATCCATTGTGGACAATCAGTTGGATGAATTATTTTTCCATCACATACGTGCTCTTCAGCCTTCCATCATAACCTTTTTGCATCATGTGAATTAGAAAATTAATGTTTGAAACGATTAATTATAGGAAGATACCAAAATACTTTTGAAGGGAGCTTTGTAATCTCTACACCAGCCTGCGATTTTTCTTTCACCTTATACCATGATTTCCCACATTTTGGACACTCTGATAGAAATTCATATTCCTTCCTATATATAATGCAGTAATTCGGACATGCATGTATTTTCTGGTATCCCAATCCCATCGGGCATAATATTTTCTTGGATTTTTAATGTGAATCTCGAAGATCATTATCTTCTGGAAGAATGTCTCTCATCAATTGTAGTAGCTCTGTAAAACTTCTGTCACTCCATCCATGTTTCGCCTTCAGGTTAATCAATCTTAACACCACCGAAAAAACTGTAAAATCTGTACAACCTGGATATAATGGTGTTTCAGCATTCCCATATAGACGCGCAACTGTCGGTTCTATCTCAATTTGTTCTGCTAAAATATCATGAATCATTTCTTCAATTCCATCGGAGTTACCATCTTGTGAATCATCATTATCAGTGACATTCCGTCAAGTTTCACCATGCCATATCAAAGGGCTGTAACTCAGATTAAAACCATGAAAAATCAGATGATCTTTTATCTCTCTACTTTTCAACTTCTTCATATTCAGACATTTTAGGCATGGACAGAAAAAAATGTCACTACATGGAACATTTCTTTTTACAAATTCCAAAAAGGCATCAACACCTTCCTCAAATTCATTGCTCATTCTATGTCCCGTAATCCAACTTTGACTCATTATTACCTATAACAAATATCAACAAAAAATATATTTTTTTATGATAAGAAAAATATATGATTATATGAAAAAATCATAATTTAAATGTAAAAAAATTTAAAATATAAAACAAATCTATGGGTATTTAAAAAAATATGCTTGAATATTATTTTTAAAACAAAATATAGTTAGATATAACAGTTTTAAATTTCATTGATTCAAAGAAAACCATGACGCCTCCATAGTTGACAGAAAATTGGAGAAAATGGAGTAAACCTGAGAATCACCCCCACCCCGCGGACAACCCCCAAAACCCTCTAGACAGGCCCTCCACCCCTTGGATAGTCCCCCGCACCCACCCACCCCCTTGGACCACCCCTGGACACCCCCAACCATCTGGAAAGCCCCCCACCCCTCTAGACAGCACCCCCCACCCCTCCTAGACACCACCCCCCACCCCTACCCATTGAACACCCCCCCTGGACACCCCCAACCCTCTGGATAGCCCCCACCCCACTGGACAAACCCCAAAACCCTATGGATAGGCCCCCACCCACGTGGACAGCCCCCCCCCCACGGGACACCACCCGTTTCCACATATTTGATATAACATATTTTTTAAAAAAACCATTCATGTAATATGATGAAGTGTCCAATCATATTTTTTATGAAATTTTTCATACAAGAAAGGTTCTTAGTATTGGATATAATAGTAAATAATGTTGCATAAAACAACAATATAATCCTAAAAATTGCATATAATTCAGCTTAAATAATTGATTAAATATGTTTGTAATCAACCATCAAATCCAAAAGGTGTATGAGAGAATAATTAGAGAAAAACATGGCAATGAGAGATCATAGTCATTAAGGGGGATGGTGTCAAAGGAAACACAAAATCAAATGAACCGAGACCACTTTATGAAGTAATCCATGAAAAATAAAAACCTACATCAAATAAACTCAATATGTCCACACATTTACATGTGTGAAAAAACATTATTCACATGCCATTTTGAACAAACTCATTATATCCACACCTTACTATCTTATGAGATATAAAACAAAATCAATGATGTGGATGATGATATATGACCCCACCCATCAACATCCATACGTATGTGTGAGATATAAAATCAATAATCATTATATCACAAAGAATACATGGAAAAAATGGGTTTAATATCTATTTAAAATGGAATCATATAAATAAAAAATTTATAACTCAATCAATAAACATGATAATCCCATGTAATATAAATGGGTTCCAAATGATACTAAATAAATTTCTTAGTAGATACCATTCAATGATTATATGGTATTGAAACCATATAAATAATGAGTATATAGTATAGTCAATAATTTTCTCAACCATTTTATCTATGATATCTTGTTGAACACCCTTCAATCAAAGGAATAGAAAACATGGTATTCATAGTGGACAGTTAGGAAATAAAAATCCAACGATATTCAAAAAGATGTAATAGGGTTCTAAATGGAAGAATCTAACCTAGTTTAAACAAAAAAATCGCAAAACATAATTATAGACTATCAGTGAAAAAAAAAAGAACGAAATAAATTCGTTGAAGGATTACTTGAGTGTTGAGAGTTGAGATTATAGATCTGAGAGGAGTAAAGAAGATAAAAGATGAATCCAAAATGAGTTTAACGTAGGTTGATCGATGAGCTGATTATGGTTTACTGCCCGAGAGAGACGAGCAGGCAGACTGTCAATCGAAAAATTGTAAATGACAGTCCATGGGGCTTTAATTTTTTAAATGTTTTATAGCATCAGTTATATAATAACCGACATTATAAACTATTTTTTAAATTTATAATGTCGGTTATTTTAAAACCGACATAGAAAACCTCGTGCTTTAAGTTTTAACGCCGGTTATTAAAATAACCAACGTTAAAAATCTACTCTCCGCATTTGTTACATCGGCTATTTCATAACCGACGTACAAACACACATTTCACAGATTATCACATCGGTTATATATAACCGACGTAAAAAATGGTGACGTAAATAACATTTTCTGCACTACTGAATGTTTTTCAAACCCATTTCATTTCATTGGTAATGATATGACTGTTTATGCTCTTATGGATCATGTACATATGAATTCATTGTGAGATGTATGAGACCTATATATCCCTAAAATTCATTGGTTTAATGTTTATATATCACTATATAATGATAGGAATCAAGTCTATGGGCTTGATTCACTATGGACAAATGGGAAGCTCAATCCACTGTGAGAATATGAGGAAACCGGACCCACTATGGGATGATGGGGAAACCCAATCTTCTATGAGAAGATGGAGAAGCATGACCTAATATGAGAATATGGGTAAACCTAATGCACAATAGGAAGATGGGGAAACTTGATCCCCTACAAGGAAAGGACTATAACATGGGATAGTGGGGTGGCATGCCCATTAGGTGTAATCCCAAAAGAGATCCCTGAAACGGTATAGCAATGCATCTTGACTTAGAGAGAATGATAATAAATGTTTATGTGTATGACACAATTCCATGTCTTATTCCAATGTTATTATTTAACATTTTTGGATATTGAATCCCTTATAATTATTTTCTTATGAACAACCAATCATTATTCCTGGATTTATTTTTTTGATATTTGATATGAAGGTTATGATATTCTAATTTAATAATAACGTTATCATACCATTATGGTCATTTTTATTCTTACATATATCCATTGTTTACCCTTACATAAAATAAAATCTTACCCAGTTTTATTTTTCCATTACCGTAGGTTATGAATATTTTTATTAGGTATGATGTGTTTAAGAGTGGTTCTTGTCATGGAGAATCTATTTAGAGATAATGTAGTTTAATTATGTACTATTGTTTATGTTTCCATGTTTCCAATGCAACTAGGATAATACATGCATTTGGAATCTTTTTGTGTAATGTATTATTTAGAAAATCCTATTTAAGGTTAATGTATGAAAATTTAGGGTTACTGTAGTCGGTATCAAAGAAAAAGTTTAGTTAACCTTATTAAACTAGGAGGAAGAAACATTGGTGGGAATAGTACGGATCGTTCTCTAGATAAGTCTATGGATAAAGAGAATTATAGGAATATTTCATTGAATTTTGTTAAAGGATATATTAAGTGGATTCTTACAAATACATCCTGGTGTAGATGCTACAAGTGGATGTTGTTCTAGCACAAATTTACCTAGTATTATCAACTCCAACAAGGTTCATTGTGTCTGACTCGAGCATAACAATGTACATGAAAATGGTCTATATTAAGGGCCTAGTTCAACACTCATCTGAGGTGTTATTAAGGAAATCAAATACTCTTAAAAAACCATTATGATGAACATAAAAATATTTTGGAAATTAATAACATAGGATAAACATAGGGTGTCATATATTAATTAAGGTGTAATAATTTAGAAATCCAATAATTGGTTTTTTGTGATAACGTGGTTCCTTTCTATAAATTTTTTTTATAATCTATGGTACTTGATTTTAATCAATGGATGAAATCCAAAGGAACCATTTTAATGTTGAATTTTATAGAAAATTAGATCATTGTTCTCTTGAGCATATGAATGATCAAGGATATTGAATAAAGATCCTCATTTCAATGCGTACATAGATTTCTCAAGATTTGAATCATGTTGATATTCTAAATGAGAAAAGAAGGTAACCATGTAGAGACTCAGGTTTTTGGCCCTGTCAGACTTTGGAATATTTCTACGAATAATTCCAGAGCTAGGCGCGAAGACGGCGTGCGATTCCGAGGCCCGGTGTGCCCGGAATTAATTTTATAAAAATATTAAGTATTTTTATACTATGCACGTGGCGGGGGTGTGATATCTCCTAAACGGTAGCTCAGAAAGGGAATCTGAGGGCACGGTTGCGTCCGGAACGTGCCGTTTACCCTAGGCGGGGTGTAATCTTTGCGGGCGCGGGCCTGCGGTGAGAAACGCCACCAGGGGCGTTTCCGTAAATAAATGGCAAGTTAGTGTGCGAGCGTCAGCTCGAATAACTTCTGAACGGAGCCTCGGATGGAAAATCTGAGAGCGCGGTTGCGTTCAGAACGGCGCGTTTACCCTAGGGGTGACCTTACTTTTGTTCGCATCGGGCGTCGGGTCCGAGGCGGGTTTGGCGCCGGCGGGCGGCTGATATAAATATCAGCGCCCCCCCCCCCCCCTTTATCGTTCTTCGTCGTTCTTCGCCGTTCTTCGCCGCCACTCCGCCAAATCGAGCAAAAGGAGCACCCACGAGCTCAGAATTCGACGGCGGACGTTCCAGGAGTGCGCAGCGGAAGCTCGGGAGCATGGATCTGAGGCAGAACGTCGGCATTTCGCCCGCGAGGTAGGCGGTTTTGAGTTTTAACCCCCGATCCCGTTTTTGCTGCGTTTTTCGTCAAATTGAAGCTGTAGCAGTGTAGACCGGGTCCCGAGGGTCGCGTAGACGCCTCCAGATCGCAAAACAGACCACCGGGGTGCCCCCGGCGGTCCGCGGCGGAGCCGCGGCTGCCGACAGCCCAGCGCGGCGGCGCGCGGTGGCCCGCGGCGGGGCCGCGGTGGCGCGCGGCGGAGCGCCGCCGGCCCAGGCGGGCCGGCGGCGGCGGCCGGTCCGGCCACTCTTCGCATACGGGGGTCTTTAAACCCCCGTATCTTGCACTCCGGGAGTCGGATTCGCGCGCCGTTTGCGGTGACGTGACCCTGAAGACGAGGCGAACCCTCCGGTGGGGGTTCGAGGGTTTAAAGGTTCGGGATCGTGGCCCGGGAGCTTGAAACGTCGTAAAAAATAATATTATTTTATTATTTTACGACTTCGGGCCGTTGTAACTTCTACCCGGAGCGTCCGTTTGACGTGCCGTCAGTGGCGTTGGGACCCTGATGGTATGACAGACTTTTTGAGATTGTTTCCGTGTGTTGGGACTGCGAACGGGGTGCGGGCCCCACGAGGCCGGGTTTTGGCGTTTGCGGGTAAACGCAGCTTTTACACCAGGAGTCCAATTTTGGCGGATGAATAGTCGATCCTGTGTGTTTTTCCGAGAGGATCGCAATGGAATGATCCGTTCGACGAGTTTCGGAATCCAGGCGTGGGCCCCACCCGAGCCGGCCTTCGGTGAATAGTACCTTTTTCACCGTGTGTCCGTTTTGGGCGAGCGAGTAGTCGATTCCGCTTGTTTTTCTGACGGGATCGCCGTGGTGTGATCCGCCCGATGGGTTTCGGGATCGTTGTGTGGGCCCCGCACGAGCTAGCTACGGTGAATAGTGTCGTTTTCACCGGTGCTCCGTTTCGGGCGAGTAAACAGCCTATCCTGCGTGTTTTTCCGCGTGGAACGCGATGGTGGCCTCGGTTTTGGCTTCGGAGGTGCGAAGTGTGGCTTTGAGGCGAGTCGCTCGGGTTAGCGACGTTTGGACCAGCGGTGGTTGAGGGTAATCCCTTGGTTCGTTTGTAACACCCCAAGATTTCATAGTGTGTTATTTCTTCAAAATAATTCAATAACATGCACTACACGCAACACTTAGTTCAATTGCACCATGACTTACCAAAAAAAAAGCCATTAAAAGAGTTCATGAATAATATTAACTAAATTTTAAACTTTATATTATCCTTATAATTTTAGAATCCATATTATGAGTTTCTTAGTCATAATGCAAGAACAGATTCATTTTCAGTATTGCACTTTTATCAACTTTTGATAGTGAAACCTTTTTAATACAATATTTTAAACTTTTTGACTAAATGGAGACATCAAAAAATTTAAAATGAAACATCCCAAGCTTCCACGGTACGTTTCCCTTCGAATAATGCGATAGCGTGTGTTGTACGCAACCTCGAGTTCCAACACACGCCACAACTAATTAAACTAGCCGTTGTGAATAGTAATACCTAATTTTTGAAATCATATATATTTTATATTTTAAAATGGACTTCATTTTTGGATTCGGAATATCGAAATTAGCCTAGGGTGAAATTTTGGTACATTTCGGATAACTTTCATATTTTGATGAATAGTGAAAATTTCTAAATTTTAATTAAAAACAACTTTTTTAATCAAAATAATTAATAGTGATAAATTATGAATTTGAGTGGTTTTAAAGTATATTTAGAATATATTTTTACCGTTTAATATAATGTTGGTCATTGGACATAATTTTACAATTAAACCGAACATAAACAAGTGTCAATCTTTTGATAGTTATTATCTCTTAAAAACACGCTTTTTGTTTTGACAGCGGGAATTAATTTTAAATTAATTTCTGCCACTTCTGTGTTTTGAATTTAGGAAAATGGATTCCATATTTGGAATCAGGATGTTCAAATTGTGTAAATAGGTAACTTTTATTTTTACACATTTTGAATAATTACTGCGGTAAATATTTTATTTACCATGGTTAAAGGGTAAATCCGGTAAATAAGGGTTAAAAAATAATATTATAATAATACTAAATTACCCTAAAACGTGTCTTAACCCTATTGGTTGATACATGGTCGACCATGGGCATCTTTGTGTCAATTTTGGGACCCCATGGATCCACTTGTAAGTGATAATGACACTTTATTTTAATTAAGTTAAAATGAATACAAAAATGACACAAGCATATATCTTTTAGAAGAACAATTTTTACATAGGGTTATACATGTTGGATTTTCGATTATAAATATTCATTAGAAAGATAAAAAGATTTCCTACATAATGATATTTTATTTATAATTTTTAGACAATAAATAAGTTATTTTATTTATGACACAATGATGATGCAGTAATTACTATAATAGTGAAAAATTAAAATAATTGATATTATAAATACCCAAATAAATATAATATGAAACTTTTAATGAATTAAACTAATTTCTAGGATAATATGATATATTAGAATTGATTTAATTGACTTTGTTCGAAGTAATCAATCTGTTATGAGTTTCACAAAAATCAACTAATGAATAGTGTCAAAATTGACATAAAAGAGTTCTTAAAACAAATATTATATTATTAATTGATATTAAATTCCTAAAAATCTAAGGTTCGGCCAAGAGACTTATATTATGATAGGTTAATCATTAATGGACCACTTGGGGGTCGCTTGGATGTATATAGTAAGTTTATTAACCATATTATATAAAAATACAAAGAGACATTGTAAAAGTGAAACTAATTAACTTAGAGTTAATACTTAAAGATAAGGTTAATATAAGTACCCAAACCTGTCTAAATTCTATTGGTTGAGTGGTTTTCGACCTATCCCCACCTTAACCTTTGAATAGTAAACTTTGGAGCCTTTAGAAACCGAATATGAATTTATTATAAATTAATATTTCTAGCTTTTCCAAAGGTGCCCCTCACCCCTCTTATAAAAGGGCACTCCTCCTTCTCATTTCTTCACACCTCTAAAGCCTTTTGGTTCGGCAAAACTCTGCCCAAATACTCTCCCAACATCCCTCAATACAACCTAGAGTCCTTAGTTTGATCAGAAAGCCAACCTAAGGAGCCCTTTTGATCAAATCAAAAGGAAGAACCCGAAGAAGAGGTAATGATCTCACCACCCTTTTCTAAGTTCATTTCTTCTTCCACTTCTTCTTCCTTTGTTCTTACCATTCTGAAATAATAACTCCAGTATCTCACATATACTGTGATGTTATTATAAATATGGTACAATCATATTCAGTATTCTATCCACCCTTTGAATAACATGTCACCATACGTGCGTACGTACGGCTTACCGTCTCCACGTCGTGGTGTAATTGTTATTCAATATAATATTATTTGGATGGGTATAATAATGATGTGTAACTCATGTAAAATAAATATAACATGTTAATGATTCTGTATATATGATATACCATCCATTTATATATTATTTTAATATCAAAAGAATGATATTGTCGCTCGTGCGTACGTACGGACTACCGTCTCCACGAACGCGATGAGATTCATTCTCCATCGTAACCATTAAAGCGTAATTATCATTTTATGATTTAAAAATGATGTTTAAGGACTTGATATCATTCTGGATATGAATAATATACAACCTATCCTTTACAAACATGTCTTACGTAACAAAACATATGAAAGAAAACAAGTAAGTTAACACCCGAAACAACGATAATACTAAGATATTATTATCAAATCAATATTAAAAGATCATATATGATATCATATTAATGTATATGATTCTTGTATAATTTAATAACAATTATTTCACCATTATACAGGAGGTTAACCTACCACAACCAAGGAAAAGTACAAGGTAAGGGTTATTTCACAATCTCTTCATTATCCGAGGTTGTATTATACGTAATAATCTACAGGGATCTCTTTATCATCCACATCCATGTTTTTTTCGAAATGTATTTCAAAACATTTTTACTATTTACAAGAATATGGGTTAAAGTCATTTATACCCTTGTTTGACTTTTTATAAGAGGTTTATAAAGAAATCTTTCCGTCGTTTTCAAAACAAGGTCCTTTTTAACCTTTTCGACAGAATTGAGGTAAGAATGTTTTTTTTAACTTATACGGCGGGTGCGGTTATTTTCTGCCGTTATAAAATCGTCGAAGCTTACCATACAAGCTTATAAGAATATTTTCAAAGAAAATGTTTTATTTTATATGGATCTTAAATGATTTCAAAATAAAAGGAGATATTTCTTTTAAAAGAATTTTGATTTCATCTATGTCAACATCCTTTGATGGATTTTAAGATTATTTGAAGTTGATTTATTATGATACAAAACTTCTATATTGTATTGAAGGTTTTGTGATATGTTTGACTGTGGATGTGCTATTTTTATACCATTCATAGTTTATTGTGAAAGTATTGACATTTCGTATGCTAGTTTTAATACGAATGTTTATGTTATGTTTAAACCTTTTCATATGGGAATGCATTGGACTTAATAAGTGACGGGTGGAGCCCGCTATAGCTCCTCGATGCATCGGTAGTTCTCATGAGACAAACTAGTGTCTTGGCACAAGGCCTTGACAAAATCTTATTTGTAGTCTTGGCACGAGGCCTTGACTATGTGGTTATGATAGTCTGGCATTATGCATTCCAACATTATGAAAGTGGTTATTTATTTGTGCATGTGATTATTCGATTAGTGGAATATCCATGTGAATAAGTAAATGGAATTATTTCATTTTATTTATGCCATACCATGTTGAATGTTCATGTTTAAAAGGCTTTTGTTTTAGTTATACATTGCCTTAAATGTTTATTCTTATTGATGAAAGTTTCCGCTATATTGTTATCCTTACTGGGCATTTGAGCTCACCCCTTTTCTATGTTTTATTTTTCCCAGGAAGTGAAGATGTAAGTTATGAATGACATGCAGGGATATTATGAGGGGATTGTAGTGTGGACTGTGGAAACATTATGTTGTTGTATTAGTTTTTCATTTTATGATGTAATGTAAAACTTATGAATATATCTAGTGTTTCCAAGGCTACTAAACCAATCGGTCTTTCGAGATTTGATCTTTCTTGTGATCATGCCAATGTTATGTAATAATGCACCGACTCTGGGCAACTGGGGTCGGGGCGTTACAGTTGGTATCAGAGGAAGTTTAGTACAAACCTTGGAAGCTAGATTTAGATAAACTCTGATTAGAGCACGTAGACCTAAGATTAACTTTGAGGATTAGTATAGAAGAACTTCCTAAAATTTTGGTATTGTAGAGATTTTGTGAGTTTTCCGAGCAATACATCCCTGTCTGGATACGAGCAGGTAGAGGCGGCTCTGGCACAGATGTACCTAGGGGTAAAACCCGAAAACACCGCTTTGAGCTAGACTCGAACGGGAACTGGTGCACGACAACGGGCCTTGCTGCACTCTTGGTTACGACACTCCCGGGGGATATGCTTAGGATAACTCTCATTTTCTTTACAAATCATTATGAAGGGTTTATGAGTATATACTTCCTCAAAGAAAATATTTTTATGATTATGGATTATATCCATAAATAGTCCAATTTATGTTAAGTGTTTTATAAGTATGGGATTATGTATTTTGATTCATAAACTGATCTAGTTTATGCCATTGTTTAGAAATGGCGCCCAGTAGAAGGAATGAGAACTCCAGAAATGAACATGATCCAAAGAGAAGGAAGGATCATATCTTTCATGGTCTTAAGCTAGAATTTATAAGAGAAATAGTCTCCCATGTATTATCATCATATGAAGAAATAATATCATGTGTTGATAAGATAAGTAAAGAGTTTACTGAGTCCTATGGCTTTGAAGGGAAGCAAGAGAAGAAAAGGATGGAAGAGAGAAAGATGGATAAAAGTAAGAGGGAAAAGAAGAATTTTCCCATATGTGGTAACTGTGGAAAGAAACACCCTGGAACTTGCCTGAAAGGAATGGGAGTTTGTTATAAGTGTGGAGGAAAAGGGCACAAAGTACGTGACTGCAAGGGTAAGAAAATGGTTTCAAATGTACAATGCTTCATTTGCAAGGAGTTTGGACACTACGCGAACCTATGTCCCAGTCATCAGACTATGCCGCAAATGATGCTATTGGATAATAATCAAGTTATGATACTACCACATATGAAGAGGAATGATTAGAGTTCTTAAGTTGATTATGTCAATTGAGTGTTGTATCAACAATGTACTTGTTATAATAATTATGGAGTATATAAGGATTGTACTGCAGTACTATTTCATTAAGGACTTGAGATTGTGTGGAACAAAGAAAAGTGACTCAATAGCAGGATAAATTTTTGGAAAATATATGGTTGAGAGAATGATAAATCATAATATAGTTCTGATACTGAGGTAGTGATTTTGGAATAATAAGTGATTGTTTTGGATAAATTGTATTGGATATTCTTGACTACCTTGGAACTGATTAATGATTTGTATATTCCATCATTGTTGGGTTTTAAAACATTTTTGGATTAATGAAGTATATCCAGCATTCTATATGGAATAAGGGAGCATGAATGTAATCAATAAGGAATATGGTAATACATGATGAAGGTATTCATATGCTATTACGGGGTAAAAAGGATCTATATTATGTTTACCTTCCTTATAAATGTTAGACTGTGAGTTTGGACAGAAGTATTTTGGATAGTTCTAGTTTGGATTATTTTGGATTGCCATAAAAGGACAACCCGGAGGTCGGGCGGCAACCCGTCGCGTCCGGCAAGGCTGCGAGACTTGAACCCGCAACCGAAGGGCGACAAGGGTGTATCACCTACCACTGGACCATGAGATGTCCTGGATTAAATAATGAAGTTTTTATTAAAAGATCATGTAGATGAATTATAAATTCGTTTATTTTGGAACCCTATACGAATAGTGTAAATAGAATTTTTTTTTTACGTTCTATTATGTTTTAGAGTGAAAGATGAGTTTGTGGTAGAAATTTATTAATGGATAAAACTCTAAAGTATGTATACCTCCTTATGTTCTTAGCCAATCTCATAAATAAATTCCACAACATTACGAAAAGGAACATAGAACAAAAATGTTGTCCTAGATGGTACCTTAAATCATCACTAATTCATGGCTTTGGGATTTTTGGCCTTTTCATAGCCATGTTCTCTACCACTCTCCATCAGATAATTGATGGTTAGATTTCTCTTCCATATCCATATTTTCCTACATGGAACCCTAGTATGTGTTATTTTCGGTAATCTTCATACTTTCCACTCTTTATTTTAAATAGAGGACTCATTAATTCATTTTTCGATGTGGGATTTCAACTAAGATATTTTGAAACGTCAAAAATGTGTTATCCTAATACCCTATGTTTTGTTGAACCGATGGTATTTCAAATCATCATAGATTGATGAATTTAAGGACCTCAATTATACACTTGTTTGTGATTGATGACCTCAATCACTACCTATAAATATTTACGTTTTTCCTCCGATTATATGTCTCTAATTTCCACCAATGTTCTCCTAATCGAGATCATAATTTGGTGGTGACCCTTTGATTTCTCTTTTCCTCATATTAAGACTAAATTTTAGTAACCCAATTTCCGATGTGGGTTTTCCCACAAATATATTTTCTACTTTCAACCTTTTATTTTTTAAGAACAATTTCAAATTGCGAGGACGCAATTTATTGAAGGAGGGGAGAATGTAACACCCCAAGATTTCATAGTGTGTTATTTCTTCAAAATAATTCAATAACATGCACTACACGCAACACTTAGTTCAATTGCACCATGACTTACCAAAAAAAAAAGCCATTAAAAGAGTTCATGAATAATATTAACTAAATTTTAAACTTTATATTATCCTTATAATTTTAGAATCCATATTATGAGTTTCTTAGTCATAATGCAAGAACAGATTCATTTTCAGTATTGCACTTTTATCAACTTTTGATAGTGAAACCTTTTTAATACAATATTTTAAACTTTTTGACTAAATGGAGACATCAAAAAATTTAAAATGAAACATCCCAAGCTTCCACGGTACGTTTCCCTTCGAATAATGCGATAGCGTGTGTTGTACGCAACCTCGAGTTCCAACACACGCCACAACTAATTAAACTAGCCGTTGTGAATAGTAATACCTAATTTTTGAAATCATATATATTTTATATTTTAAAATGGACTTCATTTTTGGATTCGGAATATCGAAATTAGCCTAGGGTGAAATTTTGGTACATTTCGGATAACTTTCATATTTTGATGAATAGTGAAAATTTCTAAATTTTAATTAAAAACAACTTTTTTAATCAAAATAATTAATAGTGATAAATTATGAATTTGAGTGGTTTTAAAGTATATTTAGAATATATTTTTACCGTTTAATATAATGTTGGTCATTGGACATAATTTTACAATTAAACCGAACATAAACAAGTGTCAATCTTTTGATAGTTATTATCTCTTAAAAACACGCTTTTTGTTTTGACAGCGGGAATTAATTTTAAATTAATTTCTGCCACTTCTGTGTTTTGAATTTAGGAAAATGGATTCCATATTTGGAATCAGGATGTTCAAATTGTGTAAATAGGTAACTTTTATTTTTACACATTTTGAATAATTACTGCGGTAAATATTTTATTTACCATGGTTAAAGGGTAAATCCGGTAAATAAGGGTTAAAAAATAATATTATAATAATACTAAATTACCCTAAAACGTGTCTTAACCCTATTGGTTGATACATGGTCGACCATGGGCATCTTTGTGTCAATTTTGGGACCCCATGGATCCACTTGTAAGTGATAATGACACTTTATTTTAATTAAGTTAAAATGAATACAAAAATGACACAAGCATATATCTTTTAGAAGAACAATTTTTACATAGGGTTATACATGTTGGATTTTCTATTATAAATATTCATTAGAAAGATAAAAAGATTTCCTACATAATGATATTTTATTTATAATTTTTAGACAATAAATAAGTTATTTTATTTATGACACAATGATGATGCAGTAATTACTATAATAGTGAAAAATTAAAATAATTGATATTATAAATACCCAAATAAATATAATATGAAACTTTTAATGAATTAAACTAATTTCTAGGATAATATGATATATTAGAATTGATTTAATTGACTTTGTTCGAAGTAATCAATCTGTTATGAGTTTCACAAAAATCAACTAATGAATAGTGTCAAAATTGACATAAAAGAGTTCTTAAAACAAATATTATATTATTAATTGATATTAAATTCCTAAAAATCTAAGGTTCGGCCAAGAGACTTATATTATGATAGGTTAATCATTAATGGACCACTTGGGGGTCGCTTGGATGTATATAGTAAGTTTATTAACCATATTATATAAAAATACAAAGAGACATTGTAAAAGTGAAACTAATTAACTTAGAGTTAATACTTAAAGATAAGGTTAATATAAGTACCCAAACCTGTCTAAATTCTATTGGTTGAGTGGTTTTCGACCTATCCCCACCTTAACCTTTGAATAGTAAACTTTGGAGCCTTTAGAAACCGAATATGAATTTATTATAAATTAATATTTCTAGCTTTTCCAAAGGTGCCCCTCACCCCTCTTATAAAAGGGCACTCCTCCTTCTCATTTCTTCACACCTCTAAAGCCTTTTGGTTCGGCAAAACTCTGCCCAAATACTCTCCCAACATCCCTCAATACAACCTAGAGTCCTTAGTTTGATCAGAAAGCCAACCTAAGGAGCCCTTTTGATCAAATCAAAAGGAAGAACCCGAAGAAGAGGTAATGATCTCACCACCCTTTTCTAAGTTCATTTCTTCTTCCACTTCTTCTTCCTTTGTTCTTACCATTCTGAAATAATAACTCCATTATCTCACATATACTGTGATGTTATTATAAATATGGTACAATCATATTCAGTATTCTATCCACCCTTTGAATAACATGTCACCATACGTGCGTACGTACGGCTTACCGTCTCCACGTCGTGGTGTAATTGTTATTCAATATAATATTATTTGGATGGGTATAATAATGATGTGTAACTCATGTAAAATAAATATAACATGTTAATGATTCTGTATATATGATATACCATCCATTTATATATTATTTTAATATCAAAAGAATGATATTGTCGCTCGTGCGTACGTACGGACTACCGTCTCCACGAACGCGATGAGATTCATTCTCCATCGTAACCATTAAAGCGTAATTATCATTTTATGATTTAAAAATGATGTTTAAGGACTTGATATCATTCTGGATATGAATAATATACAACCTATCCTTTACAAACATGTCTTACGTAACAAAACATATGAAAGAAAACAAGTAAGTTAACACCCGAAACAACGATAATACTAAGATATTATTATCAAATCAATATTAAAAGATCATATATGATATCATATTAATGTATATGATTCTTGTATAATTTAATAACAATTATTTCACCATTATACAGGAGGTTAACCTACCACAACCAAGGAAAAGTACAAGGTAAGGGTTATTTCACAATCTCTTCATTATCCGAGGTTGTATTATACGTAATAATCTACAGGGATCTCTTTATCATCCACATCCATGTTTTTTTCGAAATGTATTTCAAAACATTTTTACTATTTACAAGAATATGGGTTAAAGTCATTTATACCCTTGTTTGACTTTTTATAAGAGGTTTATAAAGAAATCTTTCCGTCGTTTTCAAAACAAGGTCCTTTTTAACCTTTTCGACAGAATTGAGGTAAGAATGTTTTTTTTAACTTATACGGCGGGTGCGGTTATTTTCTGCCGTTATAAAATCGTCGAAGCTTACCATACAAGCTTATAAGAATATTTTCAAAGAAAATGTTTTATTTTATATGGATCTTAAATGATTTCAAAATAAAAGGAGATATTTCTTTTAAAAGAATTTTGATTTCATCTATGTCAACATCCTTTGATGGATTTTAAGATTATTTGAAGTTGATTTATTATGATACAAAACTTCTATATTGTATTGAAGGTTTTGTGATATGTTTGACTGTGGATGTGCTATTTTTATACCATTCATAGTTTATTGTGAAAGTATTGACATTTCGTATGCTAGTTTTAATACGAATGTTTATGTTATGTTTAAACCTTTTCATATGGGAATGCATTGGACTTAATAAGTGACGGGTGGAGCCCGCTATAGCTCCTCGATGCATCGGTAGTTCTCATGAGACAAACTAGTGTCTTGGCACAAGGCCTTGACAAAATCTTATTTGTAGTCTTGGCACGAGGCCTTGACTATGTGGTTATGATAGTCTGGCATTATGCATTCCAACATTATGAAAGTGGTTATTTATTTTTGCATGTGATTATTCGATTAGTGGAATATCCATGTGAATAAGTAAATGGAATTATTTCATTTTATTTATGCCATACCATGTTGAATGTTCATGTTTAAAAGGCTTTTGTTTTAGTTATACATTGCCTTAAATGTTTATTCTTATTGATGAAAGTTTCCGCTATATTGTTATCCTTACTGGGCATTTGAGCTCACCCCTTTTCTATGTTTTATTTTTCCCAGGAAGTGAAGATGTAAGTTATGAATGACATGCAGGGATATTATGAGGGGATTGTAGTGTGGACTGTGGAAACATTATGTTGTTGTATTAGTTTTTCATTTTATGATGTAATGTAAAACTTATGAATATATCTAGTGTTTCCAAGGCTACTAAACCAATCGGTCTTTCGAGATTTGATCTTTCTTGTGATCATGCCAATGTTATGTAATAATGCACCGACTCTGGGCAACTGGGGTCGGGGCGTTACAGTTGGTATCAGAGGAAGTTTAGTACAAACCTTGGAAGCTAGATTTAGATAAACTCTGATTAGAGCACGTAGACCTAAGATTAACTTTGAGGATTAGTATAGAAGAACTTCCTAAAATTTTGGTATTGTAGAGATTTTGTGAGTTTTCCGAGCAATACATCCCTGTCTGGATACGAGCAGGTAGAGGCGGCTCTGGCACAGATGTACCTAGGGGTAAAACCCGAAAACACCGCTTTGAGCTAGACTCGAACGGGAACTGGTGCACGACAACGGGCCTTGCTGCACTCTTGGTTACGACACTCCCGGGGGATATGCTTAGGATAACTCTCATTTTCTTTACAAATCATTATGAAGGGTTTATGAGTATATACTTCCTCAAAGAAAATATTTTTATGATTATGGATTATATCCATAAATAGTCCAATTTATGTTAAGTGTTTTATAAGTATGGGATTATGTATTTTGATTCATAAACTGATCTAGTTTATGCCATTGTTTAGAAATGGCGCCCAGTAGAAGGAATGAGAACTCCAGAAATGAACATGATCCAAAGAGAAGGAAGGATCATATCTTTCATGGTCTTAAGCTAGAATTTATAAGAGAAATAGTCTCCCATGTATTATCATCATATGAAGAAATAATATCATGTGTTGATAAGATAAGTAAAGAGTTTACTGAGTCCTATGGCTTTGAAGGGAAGCAAGAGAAGAAAAGGATGGAAGAGAGAAAGATGGATAAAAGTAAGAGGGAAAAGAAGAATTTTCCCATATGTGGTAACTGTGGAAAGAAACACCCTGGAACTTGCCTGAAAGGAATGGGAGTTTGTTATAAGTGTGGAGGAAAAGGGCACAAAGTACGTGACTGCAAGGGTAAGAAAATGGTTTCAAATGTACAATGCTTCATTTGCAAGGAGTTTGGACACTACGCGAACCTATGTCCCAGTCATCAGACTATGCCGCAAATGATGCTATTGGATAATAATCACGTTATGATACTACCACATATGAAGAGGAATGATTAGAGTTCTTAAGTTGATTATGTCAATTGAGTGTTGTATCAACAATGTACTTGTTATAATAATTATGGAGTATATAAGGATTGTACTGCAGTACTATTTCATTAAGGACTTGAGATTGTGTGGAACAAAGAAAAGTGACTCAATAGCAGGATAAATTTTTGGAAAATATATGGTTGAGAGAATGATAAATCATAATATAGTTCTGATACTGAGGTAGTGATTTTGGAATAATAAGTGATTGTTTTGGATAAATTGTATTGGATATTCTTGACTACCTTGGAACTGATTAATGATTTGTATATTCCATCATTGTTGGGTTTTAAAACATTTTTGGATTAATGAAGTATATCCAGCATTCTATATGGAATAAGGGAGCATGAATGTAATCAATAAGGAATATGGTAATACATGATGAAGGTATTCATATGCTATTACGGGGTAAAAAGGATCTATATTATGTTTACCTTCCTTATAAATGTTAGACTGTGAGTTTGGACAGAAGTATTTTGGATAGTTCTAGTTTGGATTATTTTGGATTGCCATAAAAGGACAACCCGGAGGTCGGGCGGCAACCCGTCGCGTCCGGCAAGGCTGCGAGACTTGAACCCGCAACCGAAGGGCGACAAGGGTGTATCACCTACCACTGGACCATGAGATGTCCTGGATTAAATAATGAAGTTTTTATTAAAAGATCATGTAGATGAATTATAAATTCGTTTATTTTGGAACCCTATACGAATAGTGTAAATAGAATTTTTTTTTTACGTTCTATTATGTTTTAGAGTGAAAGATGAGTTTGTGGTAGAAATTTATTAATGGATAAAACTCTAAAGTATGTATACCTCCTTATGTTCTTAGCCAATCTCATAAATAAATTCCACAACATTACGAAAAGGAACATAGAACAAAAATGTTGTCCTAGATGGTACCTTAAATCATCACTAATTCATGGCTTTGGGATTTTTGGCCTTTTCATAGCCATGTTCTCTACCACTCTCCATCAGATAATTGATGGTTAGATTTCTCTTCCATATCCATATTTTCCTACATGGAACCCTAGTATGTGTTATTTTCGGTAATCTTCATACTTTCCACTCTTTATTTTAAATAGAGGACTCATTAATTCATTTTTCGATGTGGGATTTCAACTAAGATATTTTGAAACGTCAAAAATGTGTTATCCTAATACCCTATGTTTTGTTGAACCGATGGTATTTCAAATCATCATAGATTGATGAATTTAAGGACCTCAATTATACACTTGTTTGTGATTGATGACCTCAATCACTACCTATAAATATTTACGTTTTTCCTCCGATTATATGTCTCTAATTTCCACCAATGTTCTCCTAATCGAGATCATAATTTGGTGGTGACCCTTTGATTTCTCTTTTCCTCATATTAAGACTAAATTTTAGTAACCCAATTTCCGATGTGGGTTTTCCCACAAATATATTTTCTACTTTCAACCTTTTATTTTTTAAGAACAATTTCAAATTGCGAGGACGCAATTTATTGAAGGAGGGGAGAATGTAACACCCCAAGATTTCATAGTGTGTTATTTCTTCAAAATAATTCAATAACATGCACTACACGCAACACTTAGTTCAATTGCACCATGACTTACCAAAAAAAAAAGCCATTAAAAGAGTTCATGAATAATATTAACTAAATTTTAAACTTTATATTATCCTTATAATTTTAGAATCCATATTATGAGTTTCTTAGTCATAATGCAAGAACAGATTCATTTTCAGTATTGCACTTTTATCAACTTTTGATAGTGAAACCTTTTTAATACAATATTTTAAACTTTTTGACTAAATGGAGACATCAAAAAATTTAAAATGAAACATCCCAAGCTTCCACGGTACGTTTCCCTTCGAATAATGCGATAGCGTGTGTTGTACGCAACCTCGAGTTCCAACACACGCCACAACTAATTAAACTAGCCGTTGTGAATAGTAATACCTAATTTTTGAAATCATATATATTTTATATTTTAAAATGGACTTCATTTTTGGATTCGGAATATCGAAATTATCCTAGGGTGAAATTTTGGTACATTTCGGATAACTTTCATATTTTGATGAATAGTGAAAATTTCTAAATTTTAATTAAAAACAACTTTTTTAATCAAAATAATTAATAGTGATAAATTATGAATTTGAGTGGTTTTAAAGTATATTTAGAATATATTTTTACCGTTTAATATAATGTTGGTCATTGGACATAATTTTACAATTAAACCGAACATAAACAAGTGTCAATTTTTTGATAGTTATTATCTCTTAAAAACACGCTTTTTGTTTTGACAGCGGGAATTAATTTTAAATTAATTTCTGCCACTTCTGTGTTTTGAATTTAGGAAAATGGATTCCATATTTGGAATCAGGATGTTCAAATTGTGTAAATAGGTAACTTTTATTTTTACACATTTTGAATAATTACTGCGGTAAATATTTTATTTACCATGGTTAAAGGGTAAATCCGGTAAATAAGGGTTAAAAAATAATATTATAATAATACTAAATTACCCTAAAACGTGTCTTAACCCTATTGGTTGATACATGGTCGACCATGGGCATCTTTGTGTCAATTTTGGGACCCCATGGATCCACTTGTAAGTGATAATGACACTTTATTTTAATTAAGTTAAAATGAATACAAAAATGACACAAGCATATATCTTTTAGAAGAACAATTTTTACATAGGGTTATACATGTTGGATTATCGATTATAAATATTCATTAGAAAGATAAAAAGATTTCCTACATAATGATATTTTATTTATAATTTTTAGACAATAAATAAGTTATTTTATTTATGACACAATGATGATGCAGTAATTACTATAATAGTGAAAAATTAAAATAATTGATATTATAAATACCCAAATAAATATAATATGAAACTTTTAATGAATTAAACTAATTTCTAGGATAATATGATATATTAGGATTGATTTAATTGACTTTGTTCGAAGTAATCAATCTGTTATGAGTTTCACAAAAATCAACTAATGAATAGTGTCAAAATTGACATAAAAGAGTTCTTAAAACAAATATTATATTATTAATTGATATCAAATTCCTAAAAATCTAAGGTTCGGCCAAGAGACTTATATTATGATAGGTTAATCATTAATGGACCACTTGGGGGTCGCTTGGTTGTATATAGTAAGTTTATTAACCATATTATATAAAAATACAAAGAGACATTGTAAAAGTGAAACTAATTAACTTAGAGTTAATACTTAAAGATAAGGTTAATATAAGTACCCAAACCTGTCTAAATTCTATTGGTTGAGTGGTTTTCGACCTATCCCCACCTTAACCTTTGAATAGTCAACTTTGGAGCCTTTAGAAACCTAATATGAATTTATTATAAATTAATATTTCTAGCTTTTCCAAAGGTGCCCCTCACCCCTCTTATAAAAGGGCACTCCTCCTTCTCATTTCTTCACACCTCTAAAGCCTTTTGGTTCGGCCAAACTCTGCCCAAATACTCTCCCAACATCCCTCAATACAACCTAGAGTCCTTAGTTTGATCAGAAAGCCAACCTAAGGAGCCCTTTTGATCAAATCAAAAGGAAGAACCCGAAGAAGAGGTAATGATCTCACCACCCTTTTCTAAGTTCATTTCTTCTTCCACTTCTTCTTCCTTTGTTCTTACCATTCTGAAATAATAACTCCAGTATCTCACATATACTGTGATGTTATTATAAATATGGTACAATCATATTCAGTATTCTATCCACCCTTTGAATAACATGTCACCATACGTGCGTACGTACGGCTTACCGTCTCCACGTCGTGGTATAATTGTTATTCAATATAATATTATTTGGATGGGTATAATAATGATGTGTAACTCATGTAAAATAAATATAACATGTTAATGATTCTGTATATATGATATAACATCCATTTATATATTATTTTAATATCAAAAGAATGATATTGTCGCTCGTGCGTACGTACGGACTACCGTCTCCACGAACGCGATGAGATTCATTCTCCATCGTAACCATTAAAGCGTAATTATCATTTTATGATTTAAAAATGATGTTTAAGGACTTGATATCATTCTGGATATGAATAATATACAACCTATCCTTTACAAACATGTCTTACGTAACAAAACATATGAAAGAAAACAAGTAAGTTAACACCCGAAACAACGATAATACTAAGATATTATTATCAAATCAATATTAAAAGATCATATATGATATCATATTAATGTATATGATTCTTGTATAATTTAATAACAATTATTTCACCATTATACAGGAGGTTAACCTACCACAACCAAGGAAAAGTACAAGGTAAGGGTTATTTCACAATCTCTTCATTATCCGAGGTTGTATTATACGTAATAATCTACAGGGATCTCTTTATCATCCACATCCATGTTTTTTTCGAAATGTATTTCAAAACATTTTTACTATTTACAAGAATATGGGTTAAAGTCATTTATACCCTTGTTTGACTTTTTATAAGAGGTTTATAAAGAAATCTTTCCGTCGTTTTCAAAACAAGGTCCTTTTTAACCTTTTCGACAGAATTGAGATAAGAATGTTTTTTTTAACTTATACGGCGGGTGCGGTTATTTTCTGCCGTTATAAAATCGTCGAAGCTTCCCATACAAGCTTATAAGAATATTTTCAAAGAAAATGTTTTATTTTATATGGATCTTAAATGATTTCAAAATAAAAGGAGATATTTCTTTTAAAAGAATTTTGATTTCATCTATGTCAACATCCTTTGATGGATTTTAAGATTATTTGAAGTTGATTTATTATGATACAAAACTTCTATATTGTATTGAAGGTTTTGTGATATGTTTGACTGTGGATGTGCTATTTTTATACCATTCATAGTTTATTGTGAAAGTATTGACATTTCGTATGCTAGTTTTAATACGAATGTTTATGTTATGTTTAAACCTTTTCATATGGGAATGCATTGGACTTAATAAGTGACGGGTGGAGCCCGCTATAG
Source organism: Viscum album (assembly GCA_963277665.1). Lineage (NCBI taxonomy): Eukaryota > Viridiplantae > Streptophyta > Magnoliopsida > Santalales > Viscaceae > Viscum > Viscum album. Next base: position 1,236,626,573 of record OY728164.1, read on the forward strand.
CTCCTCGATGCATCGGTAGTTCTCATGAGACAAACTAGTGTCTTGGCACAAGGCCTTGACAAAATCTTATTTGTAGTCTTGGCACGAGGCCTTGACTATGTGGTTATGATAGTCTGGCATTATGCATTCCAACATTATGAAAGTGGTTATTTATTTTTGCATGTGATTATTCGATTAGTGGAATATCCATGTGAATAAGTAAATGGAATTATTTCATTTTATTTATGCCATACCATGTTGAAAGTTCATGTTTAAAAGGCTTTTGTTTTAGTTATACATTGCCTTAAATGTTTATTCTTATTGATGAAAGTTTCCGCTATATTGTTATCCTTACTGGGCATTTGAGCTCACCCCTTTTCTATGTTTTATTTTTCCCAGGAAGTGAAGATGTAAGTTATGAATGACATGCAGGGATATTATGAGGGGATTGTAGTGTGGACTGTGGAAACATTATGTTGTTGTATTAGTTTTTCATTTTATGATGTAATGTAAAACTTATGAATATATGTAGTGTTTCCAAGGCTACTAAACCAATCGGTCTTTCGAGATTTTATCTTTCTTGTGATCATGCCAATGTTATGTAATAATGCACCGACTCTGGGCAACTGGGGTCGGGGCGTTACATCGTTCCTACGAGGGTTCGTGTGGTATCACAACCTTTGTATGGGTTTTTGATCCTCTCGATGGGATGTTTAAACTGTTAGAGTTGTGGTATCCCTCCGGTGGGCCCGGAGTGGATCCTCTAGCATCTTTACCCTAGATCGGGTTCTTGGTATCACTGTGACCGCTTATTCACGGGCAGCGATCCCCTATCTAGCAGGTTAACCCCATAGGGGTTGTGGCATCATCGGGAATATGATCCCCTATGCGGTGGGTCGTGCATAGTAGGGTTGTGGCATCGTCGGGTTTACGATCCCTTACTCAGCGCTTGGTGTCGGTAGAGTTGCGGTATCGTTGGTTATGCGATCCCCTACTCAGCGCGTGGTTTCGGTAGGGTTGTGGCATCGTCTGTTCGATCCCCTACATCGCGAGTTATCCCAGATAGGGTTCCGGTATCGTTGTGACCATCTTTATATGGACGATGATCCTCTATCTGAGTGTGAAGCTTCTGTCGAGTGCAGATCGGGTTGTGGTATCCCCCAGCGGAACCTGGGTGTGATCCCCCATCTGTGAGAACTATGTATGCCAGATCGGGTCGTGGTATCCCCCAGCGGACCCTGGGAGTGATCCCCTATCTGTGAGCTACGTATACCAGAGTGGGTCGTGGTATCACCTAGCGGACCCTAGCGGCGATCCCCTATCCGAGGAGTTTGGCGGTTATGTTGTTTCAGCGATGTTTCCTCAGTGATGCTATCCGACGAGCGTGGTCTCTCAGGTGAGCGTCTGAGATGTTTGTGAGTATCCCGATGGAGTGTATCTCTCGGATGAGTGTCATCTGGTATGACAGTGTTCGTGGTGTACTCTCCTGGTTGGGACAGTTGCTGGTGATGAGGTCGGTACCTCTTGTGGCTTTGTGGCGTGAGCTGTGTATATCTGGATTGTTCAAGGTGTATGTATGGGCATACACCTGAGTTGAGCTGAGCTGACTAGTTGTGTTTAGCCGAGGATGGTCACGGGATGGAGTTTCTCTCTCGTCTGGGTTCCCTCTGGCTGGGTTGAGCGGACTTTTGCCTTCAGTTGCTCCCTTAGGTTTTGGGTTTTTGGGGTGCCTACTGAGTATGTTTATACTCACCCCTGCACGGGCTTTGCCCGCACATGTTTGTGTCTTGTGCAGACCACAGGCCTTTTGATGGAGTCCCAGGAGGACCCGGAGCAGGCAGAGCTTAGTGAGCGAGTTGACCGGGGTGTTTACCGGAGCTGTGCCGAGGGAGCTTTCCAGCGGGTGTTTGTGGCAGCGTTCCCCCTCTTCAGAGCAGGTTGGACGCGCTTTGTAGTTTTCTTTTGGTGGGCCCTGTTTTGCCCTTGTACTTTTGCTGTTGCACTCTGGTTTGGGATAGATTGTATGCATTCATTTACTTTTCAGTTTCTTTATCTCTGCACTGTTTCATGGAGGTGTTTGTGGGTGCGTGTGTATAGGTACCTTAGGCTAATGCCTCCCATGTGTGTGATAGCCTACTCGGCGCTGGTCACCAGCCCCTGGCCTATTGGAGGCGGGCTTGGGGAGTCGCGTCTCGAGCCCCGTTGGGTCGGGTCGTGACAGAGTGGTATCAGAGGAGGTTCCACCTTTGGGATCTCAGAGCGTAGCTGGTCTATCTGTGAGTTTGGTTTGGGTTGCATAGAGGCAGTGTTAGGGTGTTTCGAGTTCGGCTTTCAGGCCAAGGACTCCAGTGTTGGTGCGGCGACCGACGTATCCATACACCAGAACTCTGATAACCTGCCTTTCGACTCGGTACATTCGTACACTGGTCGTGGGGACATCATGGTACATGCATCATATAGGACTGGGTTTTTTGTTTTTCCTTGTCCTTCTTGAGTCAGCTCTCCAGATATACTCTTTGACTGTGGTGTGTCTTGAATGTATTTCAGGATGCCTCCACGATGACAGCCAGCGAGGGTTCCGCAACAGGATTGTGCTGACGACCCGCCCCGTGTAGTGGCAGTGGAGCGGGGCACAGGTTCTGAGGTTGCACCACCAGGTGGTATGCCAGTTGAGCCACCACCTGTCGAGCAGCTGGTTGTGTCGGCAGTGCAGGACGAGGTTGCACGCAGGCTGAGTGTGTTGCACGAGTTCCAGAGGCAGCGACCTCTGAGGTTTCGGGGTGATCCAGACCCCCAGGCAGCTGATGACTGGCTCGAGGCAGTTACTCGAGTTTTCCGCCTAGTGAGGACACCTCCAGATCAGATGGTGGTCCTAGCGGCGAGCCTTCTGCATGGTTCTGCCGGGCGATGGTGGAGTTGGGTGACGCAGTCCCATGACGAGGAGACACTCACGTGGGCAGAGTTTGAGCGGCTCTTCAGGGAGGAGTTCTATCCGGTGACGCTGAGGTCAGTGCGGATCCAGGAGCTTCTGCAGCTTCGACAGGAGAGCATGACTGTGTCGGAGTACTCAGCGAGGTTTACAGACCTGTCGCGCTACTCCCTGGATATGGTTCGAGACCCGTTCTTTAGGGCTCAGACCTTTGAGCAGGGCTTACGCAGGGACATCCGAGCAGGTGTGGTTTCCTTGTGCCTGCCCACCTATGCTGGAGTGCTGGAGCGAGCGTTGGTGGTGGAGAGTTTTCTAGCTGAGCAGTCTTTCCCTGTTAGTGCTGGGCACTCGAGATCTGAGACTTCGTCGGTCGGATCGGCATCTGGTAGCCGACGACAGACTCAGGGGTCTGGACGTGGCCGACGTTTCCGGAGGCGACCCCAGGATGGAGGATCTGAGCCTCGGAGCTCACAGGGCTCGCAGGCCAGTTTTGGTCAGCCGCAGAAGAGGCGGTGTTACACTTGCGATGGTCGGGGGCATCTTTCTAGAGATTGTCCGACCTGACGTGCTGCTGAGAGGGAGCCGGTCGATGGACCGCCTTGGCAGAGGCAGCGTCTCGAGCAAGGAGGTTCGCAGGGCGGCAGACGTGGCGTCGGAGCTGGTGCAGCGGGAGGCGGTGGTAGGCAGTACCAGTTGCCACCACCCCCACCCCCAGGTGGTCCACGCCAAGCTCAGGGAGCTGGTGGTCGAGGGCGAGGACAGCTGCATGCCCTGGAGGCTGTTGACCCAGAGGCACCGCGGATGGATAGAGGTACGCCTTGTGTCTTTTATACTTACTGCAGTAGTTTGTCAGACACTGTTTAGCGGTACTCTTTCCTTTTGTTGCTTGCTCGAGTTTTGTTCAGGGCATTGGTAAGACCCTGTGTGGGTGTTTGTTGGTGAGCTCGCTGGTGTGTGAGACCCAGTTGAGAGTCCAGTCGCTTTCCATGTGCTTAGGGCTTTTCGGGGACGAAATGTTCTAAGGGGGGGAGGATGTAGCGACTTGGGTTTTTGGCCCTGTCAGACTTTGGAATATTTCTACGAATAATTCCAGAGCTAGGCGCGAAGACGGCGTGCGATTCCGAGGCCTGGTGTGCCCGGAATTAATTTTATAAAAATATTAAGTATTTTTATACTATGCACGTGGCGGGGGTGTGATATCTCCTAAACGGTAGCTCAGAAAGGGAATCTGAGGGCACAGTTGCGTCCGGAACATGCCGTTTACCCTAGGCGGGGTGTAATCTTTGCGGGCGCGGGCCTGCGGTGAGAAACGCCACCAGGGGCGTTTCCGTTAATAAATGGCAAGTTAGTGTGCGAGCGTTAGCTCGAATAACTTCTGAACGGAGCCTCGGATGGAAAATCTGAGACCGCGGTTGCGTTCAGAACGACACGTTTACCCTAGGGGTGACCTTACTTTTGTTCGCATCGGGCGTCGGGTCCGAGGCGGGTTTGGCGCCGGCGGGCGGCTGATATAAATATCAGCCCCCCCCCCTTTTATCGTTCTTCGTCGTTCTTCGCTGTTCTTCGCCGCCACTCCGCCAAATCGAGCAAAAGGAGCGCCCACAAGCTCAGAATTCGACGGCGGACGTTCCAGGAGTGCGCAGCGGAAGCTCGGGAGCGCGGATCTGAGGCAGAACGTCGGCGTTTCGCCCGCGAGGTAGGCGGTTTTGAGTTTTAACCCCCGATCCCGTTATTGCTGCGTTTTTCGGCAAATTGCAGCTGTAGCAGTGTAGATCGGGTCCCGAGGGTCGCGTAGACGCCTCCGGATCGCAAAACGGACCACCGGGGTGCCCCCGGCGGATTCCGGCGGTCCGCGGCGGAGCCGCGGCTGCCGACAGCCCAGCGCGGCGGCGCGCGGCGGCCGGCCGCCCAACGCGGCAGCCCGCGGCGGGGCCGCGGGGGTGCGCGGCAGAGCGCCGCCGGCCGGTCCGGCCACTCTTCCCATACGGGGGTCTTTAAACCCCCGTATCTTGCACTCCGGGAGTCGGATTCGCGCGCCGTTTGCGGTGACGTGACCCTGACGACGAGGCGAACCCTCCGGTGGGGGTTTGAGGGTTTAAAGGTTCGGGATCGTGGCCCGGGAGCTTGAAACGTCGTAAAAAATAATATTATTTTATTATTTTACGACTTCGGGCCGTTGTAACTTCTACCAGGAGCGTCCGTTTGACGTGCCGTCAGTGGCGTTGGGACCCTGATGGTATGACGGACTTTTTGAGATGGTTTCCGGGTGTTGGGACTGCGAACGGGGTGCGGGCCCCACGAGGCCGGGTTTTGGCGTTTGCGGGTAAACGCAGCTTTTACACCAGGAGTCCGATTTTGGCGGATGAATAGTCGATCCTGTGTGTTTTTCCGAGAGGATCGCAATGGCACGATCTGTTCGACACGTTTCGGAATCCAGGCGTGGGCCCCACCCGAGCCGGCCTTCGGTGAATAGTACCTTTTTCACCAGGTGTCCGTTTTGGGCGAGCGAGTAGTCGATTCCGCTTGTTTTTCCGAGGGGATCGCCGTGGTGTGATCCGCCCGATGGGTTTCGGGATCGTTGTGTGGGCCCCGCACGAGCTAGCTACAGTGAATAGTGTCGTTTTCACCGGTGCTCCGTTTCGGGTGAGTAAACAGCCTATCCTGCGTGTTTTTCCGCGTGGAACGCGATGGTGGCCTCGGTTTTGGCTTCGGAGGTGCGCAGTGTGGCTTTGAGGCGAGTCGCTCGGGTTAGCGACGTTTGGACCAGCGGTGGTTGAGGGTTCTCCCTTGGTTCGTTCCTACGAGGGTTCGTGTGGTATCACAACCTTTGTATGGGTTTTTGATCCTCTCGATGGGATGTTTAAACTGTTAGAGTTGTGGTATCCCTCCGGTGGGCCCGGAGTGGATCCTCTAGCATCTTTACCCTAGATCGGGTTCTTGGTATCACTGTGACCGCTTATTCACGGGCAGTGATCCCCTATCTAGCAGGTTAACGCCATAGGGTTTGTGGCATAATCGTGAATATGATCCCCTACGCGGTGGGTCGTGCATAGTAGGGTTGTGGCATCGTCGGGTTTACGATCCCTTACTCAGCGCTTGGTGTCGGTAGGGTTGCGGTATCGTTGGTTATGCGATCCCCTACTCAGCGAGTGGTTTCGGTAGGGTTGTGGCATCGTCTGTTCGATCCCCTAGATCGCGAGTTATCCCAGATAGGGTTCCGGTATCGTCGTGACCATCTTTATATGGACGATGATCCTCTATCTGAGTGTGAAACTTCTGTCGAGTGCAGATCGGGTTGTGGTATCCCCCAGCGGAACCTGGGTGTGATCCCCCATCTGTGAGAACTACGTATGCCAGATCGGGTCGTGGTATCCCCCAGCGGACCCTGGGAGTGATCCCCTATCTGTGAGCTACGTATACCAGAGTGGGTCTTGGTATCCCCTAGCGGACCCTAGCGGTGATCCCCTATCCGAGGAGTTTGGCGGTTATGTTGTTTCAGCGATGTTTCCTCAGTGATGCTATCCGACGAGCGTGGTCTCTCAGGTGAGCGTCTGAGATTTTTGTGAGTATCCCAATGGAGTGTATCTCTCGGATGAGTGTCATCTGGTATGACAGTGTTCGTGGTGTATTCTCCTGGTTGGGACAGTTGCTGGTGATGAGGTCGGTACCTCTTGTGGCTTTGTGGCGTGAGTTGTGTATATCTGGATTGTTCAAGGTGTATGTATGGGCATACACCTGAGCTGAGCTGAGCTGACTAGTTGTGTTTAGCCGAGGATGGTCACGGGATGGAGTTTCTCTCTCGTCTGGGTTCCCTCTGGTTGGGTTGAGCGGACTGTTGCCTTCAGTTGCTCCCTTGGGTTTTGGGGTTTTCCGGTGCCTACTGAGTATGTTTATACTCACCCCTGCACGGTCTTTGCCCGCACATGTTTGTGTCTTGTGCAGACCACAGGCCTTTTGATGGAGTCCCAGGAGGACCCGGAGCAGGCGGAGCTTAGTGAGCGAGTTGACCGGGGTGTTTACCGGAGCTGTGCCGAGGGAGCTTTCCGGCGGGTGTTTGTGGCAGCGTTCCCCCTCTTCAGAGCAGGTTGGACGCGCTTTGTAGTTTTCTTTTGGTGGGCCCTGTTTTGCCCTTGTACTTTTGCTGTTGCACTCTAGTTTGGGATAGATTGTATGCATGCATTTACTTTTCAGTTTCTTTATCTCTGCACTGTTGCATGGAGGTGTTTGTGGGTGCGTGTGTACAGGTACCTTAGGCTAATGCCTCCCATGTGTGTGATAGCCTACTCGGCGCTGGTCACCAGCCCCTGGCCTATTGGAGGCGGGCTTGGGGAGTCGCGGCTCGAGCCCCGTTGGGTCGGGTCGTGACAGAGTGGTATCAGAGGAGGTTCCACCTTTGGGATCTCAGAGTGTAGCTGGTCTATCTGTGAGTTTGGTTTGGGTTGCATAGCGGCAGTGTTAGGGTGTTTCGAGTTCGGCTTTCAGGCCAGGGACTCCAGTGTTGGTGCGGCGGCCGACGTATCCATACACCAGGACTCTGATAACCTACCTTCCAACTCGGGACATTCGTACACTGGTCGTGGGGACATCATGGTACATGCATCATATAGGACTGGGTTTTTTGTTTTTCCTTGTCCTTCTTGAGTCATCTCTCCAGATATACTCTTTGACTGTGGTGTGTCTTGAATGTATTTCCGGATGCCTCCACGATGACAGCCAGCGAGGGTTCCGCAACAGGATTGTGTTGACGACCCGCCCCGTGTAGTGGCCGTGGAGCGGGGCGCAGGTTCTGAGGTTGCACCACCAGGTGGTCTGCCAGTTGAGCCACCACCTGTCGAGCAGCTGGTTGTGCCGGCAGTGCAGGACGAGGTTGCACGCAGGCTGAGTGCGTTGCACGAGTTCCAGAGGCAGTGACCTCTGAGGTTTTGGGGTGATCCAGACCCCCATGCAGCGGATGACTGGCTCGAGGCAGTTACTCGAGTTTTCCGCCTTGTGAGGACACCTCCAGATCAGATGGTGGTCCTAGCGGCGAGCCTTCTTCATGGTTCTGCCGGGCGATGGTGGAGTTGGGTGACACAGTCCCATGACAAGGAGACACTCACGTGGGCAGAGTTTGAGCGGCTCTTCAGGGAGGAGTTATATCCGGTGACGCTGAGGTCAGTGCGGATCCAGGAGCTTCTGCAGCTTCGACAGGAGAGCATGACTGTGTCGGAGTACTCAGCGAGGTTTACAGACCTGCCGCGCTACTCCCTGTATATGGTTCGAGACCCGTTCTTTAGGGCTCGGACCTTCGAGCAGGGCTTACGCAGGGACATCCGAGCAGATGTGGTTTTCTTGTGCCTGCCCACCTATGCTAGAGTGCTGGAGCGAGCGTTGGTGGTGGAGAGTTTTCTAGCTGAGCAGTCTTCCCCTGTTAGTGCTGGGCACTCGAGAGTTGAGACTTCGTCGGTCGGATCGGCATCTGGTAGCCGACGACAGACTCAGGGGTCTGGACGTGGCCGACGTTTCAGGAGGCGACCCCAGGATGGAGGATCTGAGCCTCGGAGCTCACAGGGCTCACAGGCCAGTTTTGGTAAGCCGCAGAAGAGGCGGTGTTACACTTGCGATGGTCGGGGACATCTTGCTAGAGATTGTCCGACCTGACGTGCTACTGAGAGGGAGCCGGTCGATGGACAGCCTTGGCAGAGGCAGCGTCTCTAGCAAAGAGGTTCGCAGGGCGGCAGACGTGGCGTCGGAGCTGGTGCAGCGGGAGGCGGTGGTAGGTAGTACCAGTTGCCACCACCCCCACCCCCTGGTGGTCCACGCCAAGCTCAGGGAGCTGGTGGTCGAGGGCGAGGACAGCTGCATGCCCTGGAGGCTGTTGACCCAGAGGCACCGCGGATGGATAGAGGTACGCCTTGTGTCTTTTATACTTACTGCAGTAGTTTGTCAGACACTGTTTAGTGGTACTCTTTCCTTTTGTTGCTTGCTCGAGTTTTGTTCAGGGCATTGGTAAGACCCTGTGTGGGTGTTTGTTGGTGAGCTCGCTGGTGTGTGAGACCCAGTTGAGAGTCCATTCACTTTCCATGTGCTTAGGGCTTTTCGGGGACGAAAAGTTCTAAGGGGGGGAGGATGTAGCGACTCGGGTTTTTGGCCCTGTCAGACTTTGGAATATTTCTACGAATAATTCTAGAGCTAGGCGCGAAGACGGCGTGCGATTCCGAGGCCCGGTGTGCCCGGAATTAATTTTATAAAAATATTAAGTATTTTTATACTATGCACGTGGCGGGGGTGTGATATCTCTTAAACGGTAGCTCAGAAAGGGAATCTTAGGGCACGGTTGCGTCCGGAACGTGCCTTTTACCCTAGGCGGGGTGTAATCTTTGCGGGCGCGGACCTGCGGTGAGAAACGCCACCAGGGGCGTTTCCGTAAATAAATGGAAAGTTAGTGTGCGAGCGTCAGCTCGAATAACTTCTGAACGGAGCCTCGGATGGAAAATCTGAGACCGCTGTTGTGTTCAGAACGGCGAGTTTACCCTAGGGGTGACCTTACTTTTGTTCGCATCGGGCGTTGGGTCCGAGGCGGGTTTGGCGCCGGCGGGTGGCTGATATAAATATCAGCGCCCCCCCCCCCCTTTTATCGTTCTTCGTCGTTTTCGCCGTTCTTCGCCGCCACTCCGCCAAATCGAGAAAAAGGAGCGCCCATGAGCTCAGAATACGACGGCGGAGGTTTCAGGAGTGCGCAACGGAAGCTCGGGAGCGCGGATCTGAGGCAGAACGTCGGCGTTTCGCCCGCGAGGTAGTCGGTTTTGAGTTTTAACCCCCAATCCCGTTTTTGCTTCGTTTTTCGGCAAATTGAAGCCTTAGCAGTGTAGATCGGGTCCCGAGGGTCGCGTAGACGCCTCCGGATCGCAAAACGGTCCACCGGGGTGGCCCCGGCGGAGCCGCGGCCGCCGGCGGCCCAGCGCGGCGGCGCGTGGCGGAGCGCCGCCGGCCAGGGCGGGCCGGCGGCGGCGGCCGGTCCCGGCCGGCCGGACCGGCCGGTCGGGGCCGGTCCGGCCACTCTTCGCATACGGGGGTCTTTAAACCCCCATATCATGCACTCCGGGAGTCGGATTCGCACGCCGTTTGCGGCGATGTGACCCTGACGACGAGGCGAACCCTCCGGTGTGGGTTCGAGGGTTTAAAGGTTCGGGATCGTGGCCCGTGAGCTAGAAACGTCGTAAAAAATAATATTATTTTATTATTTTACGACTTCGGGCCGTTGTAACTTCTACCCGGAGCGTCCGTTTGACGTGCCGTCAGTGGCGTTGGGACCCTTATGGTATGACGGAATTTTTGAGATGGTTTTCGGGTGTTGGGACTGCGAACAGAGTGCGGGCCCCACAAGGCCGGGTTTTGGCGTTTGCGGGTAAACGCAGCTTTTACACCAGGAGTCCGATTTTGGCGGATGAATAGTCGATCCTGTGTGTTTTTCCGAGAGGATCGCAATGGCGCGATCCGTTCAACGAGTTTCGTAATCCAGGTGTGGGCCCCACCCGAGCCGGCCTTCGGTGAATAGTACCTTTTTCACTGGGTGTCCGTTTTGGGCGAGCGAGTAGTCGATTCCGCTTGTTTTTCCGAGGGGATCGCCGTGGTGTGATCCGCCCGATGGGTTTCAGGATCGTTGTGTGGGCCCCGCACGAGCTAGCTACGGTGAATAGTGTCGTTTTCACCGATGCTCCGTTTCGGGCGAGTAAACAGCCTATCCTGCGTGTTTTTCCACGTGGAAAGCGATGGTGTCCTCGGTTTTGGCTTCGGAGGTGCGTAGTGTGGCTTTGAGGCGAGTCTCTCGGGTTAGCGACGTTTGGACCAGCGGTGGTTGAGGGTTCTCCCTTGGTTCATTCCTACGAGGGTTCATGTGGTATCACAACCTTTGTATGGGTTTGTGATCCTCTCTATGGGATGTTTAAACTGTTAGAGTTGTGGTATCCCTCCGGTGGGCCCGGAGTGGATCCTCTAGCATCTTTACCCTAGATCGGGTTCTTGGTATCGTTGTGACCGCTTATTCACGGGCAGTGATCCCCTATCTAGCAGGTTAACCCCGTAGGGTTTGTGGCATCATCGGGAATATGATCCCCTACGTGGTGGGTCGTGCATAGTAGGGTTGTGGCATCTTCGGGTTTACGATCCCCTACTCAGCGCTTGGTGTCGGTAGGGTTGCAGTATCGTTGGTTATGCGATCCCCTACTCAGCGCGTGGTTTCGGTAGGGTTGTGGCATCGTCGGTTCGATCCCCTTCATCGCGAGTTATCCCAGATAGGGTTCCGGTATCGTCGTGACCATCTTTATATGGACGATGATCCTCTATCTGAGTGTGAAGCTTCTGTCGAGTGCAGATCGGGTTGTGGTATCCCCCAGCAGATCCTGGGTGTGATCCCCCATCTGTGAGAACTACGTATGCCAGATCGGGACGTGGTATCCCCCAGCGGACCCTGGGAGTGATCCCCTATCTGTGAGCTACGTATACCAGAGTGGGTCTTGGTATCCCCTAGCGGACCCTAGCGGCGATCCCCTATCCGAGGAGTTTGGCGGTTATGTTGTTTCAGCGATGTTTCCTCAGTGATGCTATCCGACGAGCGTGGTCTCTCTGGTGAGCATCTGAGATGTTTGCGAGTATCCCGATGGAGTGTATCTCTCGGATGAGTGTCATCTGGTATGATAGTGTTCGTGGTGTACTCTCCTGGTTGGGACAGTAGCTGGTGATGAGGTCGGTACCTCTTGTGGCTTTGTGGCGTGAGCTGTGTATATCTGGATTGTTCAAGGTGTATGTATGGGAATACACCTGAGCTGAGCTGAGCTGACTAGTTGTGTTTAGCCGAGGATGGTCACGGGATGGAGTTTCTCTCTCGTCTGGGTTCCCTCTGGCTGGGTTGAGTGGACTGTTGCCTTCAGTTGCTCCCTTGGGTTTTGGGTTTTTGGGGTGCCTACTGACTATGTTTATACTCACCCCTGCACGGGCTTTGCCCGCACATGTTTGTGTCTTGTGCAGACCACAGGCCTTTTGACAGAGTCCCAGGAGGACCCGGAGCAGGCGGAGCTTAGTGAGCGAGTTGACCGGGGTGTTTACCGGAGCTGTGCCGAGGGAGCTTTCCGGTGGGTGTTTGTGGAAGCGTTCCCCCTCTTCAGAGCAGGTTGGACGCGCTTTGTAGTTTTCTATTGGTGGGCTCTGTTTCGCCCTTGTACTTTTTCTATTCCACTCTGGTTTGGGATAGATTGTATGCATGCATTTACTTTTCAGTTTCTTTATCTCTGCACTGTTGCATGGAGGTGTTTGTGGGTGCGTGTGTACAGGTACCTTAGGCTAATGCCTCCCATGTGTGTGATAGCCTACTCGGCGCTGGTCGCCAGCCCCTGGCCTATTGGAGGCGGGCTTGGGGAGTCGCGGCTCGAGCCCCGTTGGGTCAGGTCGTGACAAAACACATTTTTTTTATTACATCAGGATGAAACGTCCACCTTCTTTTAGTGGGTATTATAATATAATTTTTTGTGAACACTAGTTCAATTTTACTAAAAATATATTATGTATTCTCCAGTTTTTAGAACATGACAAAGTAATTCTTGTAGTTTACTGGTTTCATGGTGAAGTAAACTAATGGTGGACTCCAATAAAGAATAAAAGGAAGCAAGATGAAATCGACTCCATGGATTGGGACAAGTTCAATAAATTATTCATAATTAAATACATATCATCGGTTATTTATAGTAATATTTAAATGGATTTACCTTAGTTAATGAAAATGAATGATGAATCCAAAGGCACCCACAAGACTGATTTCATAAGAATTATAAGGTAAACTTTTGGTATTATTATCCAACTAGAATGTAATGTTGATTGGTTCATTTATGGCTTAAGGCCTAAACTTAAGAGGTAATTTTCCATATTATAAATTTGTATATATAAATATGTTTTGTGTTGTGAAATCAATACTGAAATTGATATAGAGGTTACATATCAATATAATTGATTTAACAAGAAAATGACGAAAGAGTTCAGTAGAAAATATCAAAACCATAGAGATAAGAATATGAAACTTTCATTATGCTTCATATTTGGAAATTATCGTTAAGAGAAATTTATTCTCAGTTATAATTAACATTTAAAATGAAAAAGGGTAGGCCATTAGGAAATTGATTGACAAACTGATGGGAAGAAGTTTTCATATGTGGGAAATAGATAAAAAGTTACACAGAATTCACATCCAATACATTGGAGCTTCATGCGTTAGGAGTATCTGAATTATGCTAACATGTTCCCAAACCAAGTGTTTTTATGAAGGTAAACATTATAAACCACTTAAATAAAATGAAAAGGGGGAAATCTCATGTTATCATTGTTTATGAGGAGGGGTGTGATAATGACGTGGTGAATGGTATGATTAACATTCACTCTATAACATATAATATCTTATTTAATACTATATCTACCCACTCCTCCATATATAAATAATTTTCAATGGGTATTAAGATTCCAACTAAATGATTAGATGTTTAATTAGTAGTAAAAACCCCTAATGGTATGATTATTTCATCCCACGTTTATGATTCGAGTGTTGTAGATGTTGGTGGGAATGTACTTCCTTGAAATATTTTCTTTATTCCCTTGATTTAATTTGATGTCTCTATAGGCATGTATTGAATTTCTATTCATAAATCCGATATAAATTTTCAAGGAAAGGAATTTATGTTTGATATTTAAAAAAAAGATAATCATTTATCAATGTGATGATAAGTATAAACATCCCATAGAGATTAAATTTAGTGTATGGTTCTTAATCCCCATTAAGAAGTTGTGTTTTTTTAAATTGTTTGGGGAGACACATGATATTTAAGATATTTCTATTCATTGGGAATTTAGGTATGGGTACCGAGAATATTTTCCAAGACATACAAAAAAAAAATATGTTTAGTTCTTAGTATAACACATAACTAGTTACATGCCAATTTTAACGAATCCTTATAGAATGAACCCAATTGAGTTTTGGGAATTAAAGAAGAAACTCCATGATAACATCAATAAAGAAATAGTTCATTCATTTTTTGATTCATGGGGTGCACCTATCCTCATTTTGAAAACAAATTACGGATCAATGAGACCATAAATTGATTATAGGGTTTTGACCAAAACCATGATCAATGACAAATATCATCTTCCTCATATTGATGACATGTTTAATCAAATGTCTGAAGCTCAAAACATTTCCAAAATTGAAATTATTTCTAGTATCACTAATTGAGGGTAAATAATAATGATATACCTATAATTGAATTTTGTACATGATATGGACACTATGAATATACTGTGATGGATTTCGGTCTTAATAATTCCACTATTATCTTCAGGGAGTTGATAAATAGAGTCTTTAGTGATTACATGGATCAATTTGTGGTAGTATTTTTAGATAAAATTATTATCAATTATATGATATAGTATGATCATTTATTCTAATTTTTATTGTACAAAAGAAACTATGAAATGATAATCTATACGAAATTTTTTTCAAATTGTGAATTTTGGTTTCAAAAGGATTCATTTTTGTCTAACATAATATCAAGAGAGTTTATAGTAGTAGATATATGAATGAATGAAGTTATTTAATCCTGGACTAGACCAACCACAAAGTCTATGATCTATAGTTTCCATAGAATAGCTATATGTTATCGATGGTTTGTCTATAATTTCTCATGAGTATCAAACCCTCTGACCAAGTAAACATGCAAGGGTTCCAAGTTCCTTCGGATGGAATAATATGATAAAAACTTCAAGGATCTAAATGGAAGGTTGGTTAGAGCACCAATGATCACATTACAATTTATTAAAATAGGGGTTTTTAATCTAGAGTGATGTATACAAGAAGGTATTAAGATGTGTTCATATGTAGAATAACATGGTTTTCATGTAAGACTCATGATAGTTGAAGATCATGATCACAATTACCCAACTCCTGATTTAGAGTAAGTCACGGGTCATTGTTTCATTAATTATATAGAAGGATTATATTTATGGAAAAGGAATTGTATACATACCGATGACAAAATTGTGAAGCATATCTTCACAAATAAGGGTACGATCATGCGCTAGATAATATGGTTAGAGATGATTAATAATTATGATTGCTAAGTACATTACCACCCTAGGAAAGCACATAAGGTAGCCAATGCTATGAGAGGAAAGGGTCATGTCTATTTTTCCATGATAAGGATCTCAATGGATAAAATATTTATAGATTTAAGAAGGTTGGAAATTGAAATATTAAGAGAAGGGTAAATATATTTTAATTCTCAATTGAATTTTCACCCCTTTATCCTAGTGAAGATCAAAGAGGCAGACACAGAATATGTAGATCTTCAAAAGATGGTTAGAGATATTATTAAGTTTAAACAAGATCGGGATGAAATTATAATATTCAAGAATAATTTATATATTTTATCCACGCCAAATTTCATGAATAATATATTATAGGAAGCTCATAGATCATCATTATCTATTCATCATGGAAGTACGAAGATGTATAGAACATTAATGAAAACTTCTGTTAGGATAACACGAAGAGGGGTTTCTCAAAGATTTTTTCACAATGATCGGTATGCCTTCGTGATAAGGGTGGAAGACAAGAGTATAAGGGTATTTTTCATCTATTACTCATGACCAAATGGAAATTTGGGAACATCACTGTCGATTTTTTTGGACACCCCAAAAACTCTAAAGGCTTGAATTCTAAAGGGTTTAATTCTATAGGGGTTATAGTTTGTCTCTTTACTATGTTAGCACACTACATCACTATTACAGAAGATGTCTCTATATATCATCTTTGCAAGAAACACATTGTGGTAGTGGTAATTCTATATAGGTTAAAATATTTTACTGTATCTAGTTGGGATATGATGTTTACCTAGATCTTATAGAGAAGTATTGAGTAAGAACTTGATATAGAAATGAGTTTTATCACTTCTTATCTTCCTCAAATGGGTGGTAAGTATTAAAAAATAATAAAACCCTATATGATATATTGAGATGTTGTTTGTTGGATTTAAAAGGTGGTTGGGATCAATACCTTCTTACAGTTGACTTTTATTACAACTATATATTTCAATCAGTCATTCAAATGGATCATTATGAAGCCCAGTTTGAGATGAATTGTAGATCTCAAATGTGTTTAGATGAAGATTTTGAAAAAAAAAATTGGAGTAGAAATATATAAATAAATTGAAGACAATGTTATACCCATTCAACAACATATCATGTTAGCTAAAAGTTAGTAGAAATGTTATAATGATAACCAATCACATGATCTAGAATATGGTGTTAGCAGGAATGTGTTTTAATGAATATATAATAAAACAGTATTTTATTTAATATTTTATTGATAATAAATGATATAATTACATCACATTGTGTTAAATATGTTTAATTAGAAAGAATTTGGGATTAGATCATTAATTTGAATATTTGATGAAAATTCCAGTTTTACCCTTTATAGTTCACTGTAGTATTTCGAAGATAAATTTTTATTTATTTATTATTTGAATATGAAACATTGTAACAGTGTTTATAACTTATTTATCTACATCTTCTATTTAGGGCACTAGAGATAAAGAGTGCATTTTGTTGTTGAAAGTGGGCCATGAAGTCAATGTTGGGCTGGACTCTCTAGAATGGAGAGACTTCTGTATTTCGGCCATAACTCTTTCATATAGGCCTGGATAGAGCCAAAATATGGATAGGCAATAGAGGACCCATATCCAGACATTTGATCCCTCTGGAAGGCTGACCAATTCACACGTTTTGGTGGTGAAATGGGAGGTGCAAGTTGGCATAAAATATTTGGCCGAGATTCCCAATTCACACTTGAAACCACGTTCAACCTAGCCTCCCCACCAATATATAAATTGGTGTTTTTTTCATTTGGTGGGGTTGGGATGTGAATTGGGAACATGGCCTTCTCCTTCTCCTTCATGTTGAAATGATTTTGTTTATGTAATAAACATCGTTTTTCTTCTCTTATTTCTTCTCTTTTATTATGTTTTGTTTAAATTTCTTCTCTTAATCTTCCTCTTTGTGCTTGAATTCTTGAGTAGAAGCATTATTGGGTTATACCCATTATAAACCTTTGCACATGCAAAATGCTTCTACGATGAATACGCCACCCATGGAAGAGTCGTTCCTTTTAGTATCGATCGAGCTCTATCCTTATTCATTCATTTATTTTGAATCAATGAGCTACTGTAATTCACATATTATGACCTATTAATTGAGTTTTTAATTTAAATGAAACTAAGCAAGAAATTGAATAGTTAACAAAAAACACGTGTGGATGGGAATTGTGTGAACTGTGAGAGTGAAACCTTAACTGGTAATTCAAAACCACACAGGATCAATTTGTAGAGTTCAAATATAATCCATAAACTCAATTAAACCTCATTTATAAAGTGGTTATGTGCCTTAATTTACCACTTACCATAAGCTAATTTTAGAACATCAATCAAAGCATAGTGTTGTGATTGCATGTTCCAAAGTTAGCCTAAGGTTAAATTCACTTCAATCTTCGTGGTAAAGTTAATTCTCGTAGGGTTTGGGATTTAATAATTTATGGGATCATAATTAAGTGAATATTAATTTAAATGATAAATATTAATAAATTATTTAAGAGGTATAGTTTGATCGATTATGCCTTTTAAATATTGTTTAAAAAACATTTTTTTGTTTTGTCATTTTAAACGAACTTCATTTCAAAAATAAAAACAAAACAAAATACAATCTTCTTCCAGAAAACTTCTTCTAGATTCATAAACTATAACCAAACCACATCCTTTCAAGTATTGTTTTTATTATATTCTATTTTATTTGTATTATAATACGTTTAATAAGTTGTTAAATTCACTTCCTCCATTAGGACATGACCTTGGTCAGCCACTCTGTTGCACCTAAGACCCCCAAAATCACATTAATCATTTGAGGGCACCCACGACAGTGCCCTATCAAATTGGTGCCGTTTCCAGAGAGGCAAGTAATTATTTCCACCAATTAGATGTAATTATTTTATTTTACATTTTATTCTCCTCCTCTCTTCTTTCTTCCTTCATTACCCAATCTGATTTTTATTCTTCTTATTTTATTTTCTTCTACTTCTTTTTGGACCATCAAATCAAACTTATCATTTTTATTTTACTATGGTCCACTTTCTTTCATTTCATTTTTATTTGATTTATAACAAGAACTAATCCCAAATATCTCTTAGATCTTGACCCTGATATTGAACGGAGCCTTAGGGAATGAATCAGACATTCACAATCTATGAGAAGTTTCAATATTCAACAAGTTGGTGAATTCCTCTCTTCTGGAAACATTGAAATTGGAATCAATTCAAATTCAAACATAAAAGAGGTACCAATGGATGGAAATAATGTAAATGAACTTTATAAAACCATTTGAGAATTGGTTGCACCAAATATTAACTATCAAGAAAATTGTATTGCATACCCAAATCTCGAATCAGACTTTGAATTAAAATCTGGATTAATTCACCTTCTTCCAAAGTTTCATGGATTATCTAGTGAGGATCCCAACAAACACCTTAAGGAATTTAATGTTGTTTTCTCAACATTAAAACCAAGAAATTTTTCTGAAGATCAAATTAAATTAAGAGAATTCCCATTCTCACATGATAGAGTTGCAAAAGATTGGATGTATTATTTGCAACCTGAAGATGTAACATGTTGGAATGATTTGAAATGTCTTTTCATGCAAATATTTTTTCCATCATCAAGTGAAACATCCATTCGAAATGAGATATCGGGGATCAAGAAAGCCCATGGGGAGTCAATGTATGACTACTGGGAGCGATTCTAGAAGTTGTGTTCAAGCTTCCCACATCACCAAATCAATGAGCAATTACTCATACAGTACTTCTATGAAGGACTCACACATATAGAGAGAAGCATGGTAGATGCTGCGGCTGGAGGAGCATTGGTGGACAAGACACCAGTATCTGCACGTGCGTTGATCGACCAGATGGCCCAAAACTCCCAACAATTTTGTGATAGAGGTACACCGCATGTCAGTAGAGGTACATCAGGTAAGTCCTTCTTCTCTTGAAAGTCATTTTATTGATACTAAGTTGGAATAATTGACCAATATGGTGAGGCAAATTGATTTGGAACAAAAGACATCTCTACCACCTCCTTCAATGCCTTGTGGTATTTTCACTAAGAGGAGCCACCCAACTTACTGTTTTCCACAACTCCATGAAACAGAAGATTGTGCAGTAGTGTTCCAGGAGAGACCATATCAGCATCAACAACAACAGCCATATCCCCAAAAAAAGTTTGATCCCACATACAACCAAGGGTGGAAAGATCAGTCGGATATGAGGTATGGCTTTGGACAACAACAAAGGCCCCCTTTTCAACAAAACATCCTGCAGCCTCTATCTTACCAATAGGGTTTCCAATATCCCCAAAGGAGATTCGAATCTCAAACATCAACGAGTCAGCAACAAGGGAATCTCCAACACAAGGTAGACTCTAACACTGATGATCTTTTGAAATAAATTGTTCTTAATCAACATAATGAGCTAAAGAGTCAAGGTTCGGATATGAGGGAGTTAAAGACTCAAATGAGTTAGATTGCCACCGCCCTCCATGAACTTGTAAGTTAGAATTCCAGAAATCTACCTTCCCAAACCACTCTAAATCCAAAGGGGAATGTTAGTGCCATCACATTGAGAAGTGGGAAGAAAATGAACGATACATCTGTACCTACCATTCCACCGTGATTCACCTCAACTCCAAAGAATCTACATTCCATACCAATTGATTAGTAATCCAAGGAGAAAGATAAAGGTAAGAAAAAGATTGACGATGTTCCCCCTAAACCTCTTCCTTTTCTAAACAGGGTTGTTCAAACCAAGAAGATGCCTAATGAATCAATGCAAAAAAAGGTCTTGGACACATTCAAGTGCGTGAAGATCAACATTCCTCTACTTGAAGCCATTAAGAAAATCCCAAGGTATGCCAAATTCTTAAAAGAACTCTTCACCAATCGAAGAGGAGTCAAGGGAAATGAGAGGATCAACCTTGAAAGGAATGTCTCAGCACTCATTACACCAACTCTTTCAATGCCAACAAAGTGAAAGGATCCTGGGACATTCACCATCTCATGTACCATAGGGGATTTGCACTTCTCTGATGATCGTTGTGATTTAGGAGATTCAATAAATGTGATGCCTCACTCTGTATTCTCTTCCTTGAAGGTTGGTGAGTTGAAGCCAACAAAAGTAGTGGTGCAATTGGTGAATAGAGCTACGGCATATCCAGCGGGAGTCCATGAGGATGTACTTGTCTGGGTAAGAGAAATGATCTTTCCAGCAGACTGCTATGGGCTTAACATGGAGGATGATCCAGTAAGATCTCATGCCCCATTATCTTAGGTAGGCCCTTCTTCAAAACTGCAAAAACTATCATAAATGTCAATGAGGATACACTTTCCATGGAATTTGGAGATGGTGTTGTGATATTTAATGTTATGGATTCCATGAAGTACCCCTTAGAGGACCAATCTGCTTTTGTTATCTCCCATTTTGAACCACCAAGTAAAAACACCATTTAATTGGATAGTCCAATGCTTAGGGAGATTATGATTATTGGTTCTAATTTGATGTCTAAGAGTACTTCTACACCCGTTTTTAAGGAACAATACTCTCTAAGATTTGATTTTGAAATGGAATAATACTCTGATTTTGATCATGTGAAATCTGATTTTGACATGGCTATTGAGTATGCTGATGGATTTGGTGCTTTATTCTATGATTGTGATGATTTTTATTCTGATACTGATGTTCATTGTATAGATATGTCTGTTGCATCAATTTCTCCATCCATGCATCACCCCCTACATTGGAACTCAAGTCTTTTCTCCCAAATCATAAATATTCATACATGCTGAGTGGTGATAGATTACCTATTATCATTTCTAATAATCTCTGTTTTGAACATGAAGAAACACTTTTGGATCTATTGAGAGATAACATTAGGGCAATTGGTTGGACATTAGCAGACATATTAGGTATTAGCCCCTCCATTTTCATGCATAGGATTCTCCTGGAGGATGGGGCTAAACCGATGAGGCAACCACAAAGGAGACTCAATCCAACACTTTTGGAGGTTGTTAAAAAAGAAGTTGCAAAATTTCTCGAGGTAGGTATAATCTATCCTATTTCAGATTCTCAGTGGGTAAGTCCAATTCAGGTTGTGCCTAAGAAAACTGGTTTTACTATTTTAAAAAATGAAAATGATGAGTTAGTTCCTACGAGAGTTCAAAACAGTTGGCAAGTGTGTATTGATTATAGGAAACTAAATCAATTCACTCATAAGGACCATTTCCCACTTCCATTCATTGACCAGATGCTTGAGTGACTTGTAGGTAGGATGCATTATTGCTTCTTGGATGGCTTCTCTACCTATTTTCAGGTTCCCATTGTAATAGAGGACCAGGAAAAGACGACATTCACCTGCTCATTAGGTACCTTTGCTTACAGAAGGATGCCATTATACTTTGTAATGCCCCCATGTACCTTCCAGAGATGCATGGTGAGTATTTTCTCAGATTTCAATGAGACCGGCATGGAGGTATTTATTGATGATTTTACAGTTTATGGATCCGCATTTGATGAATGTCTCTCTAGTCTGGGTGATGTGTTGCATCGTTTTATTGAGAAGAATATGGTCTTAAATTTTGAAATATGTCATTTCTTGGTCGAAAAAGGAATTGTCTTAGGTCATATAGTCTCACAACGTGGAATTGAAGTTGATAAATCTAAGGTAGATATTATTTCATCCCTCCTATATCCTATATGTGTGTGTGAGGTTCGATCATTCCTTAGACATGATAGATTTTATCGACGCTTCATCCGAGATTTTAGTAAGATCGCTCTACCCTTATCTCGATTGCTTGAAAAAGATATTGACTACAATTTTGATGATTCATGCAGGGTATCGTTTGATGAGATAAAGAAGTGTCTGACCACTCCACCGATCATACCGCCCCTGTGGTGGGACCTTCTTTTTGAGCATATGTGTGATGCCTCCAACTTCGCTGTTGGAGATGTCTTATCTCAGAGGGTGGAGGGACGTTCACATGTGATCGCCTATGCATTGAGGACACTGGATTCCGCCCAATCAAACTACACTACCACAGAAAAGGAGTTTCTTATAGTTATATTTACTTTATATAAATTCTGTTCATATTTATTGGGCTCTAAAGTAGTAGTTTTTTCTGACCATGCAGCTTTTAGGTACCTCCTAAAAAAGCCAGATGCAAAGCCCAGGCTGATTCTATGGATGCTCCTTTTTTAGGAATTTGATATTGAGATAAAGTACAAGAAGGGTTTAGAGAATTTGGTGGCAGACCACACGAGTAGGCTTACTCACACACTAGAGGATGACACCTTGGACCAGGTACCACTTCAAGACACTTTCCCCGATGAGCATATTTATTCCATCTCAAGTACGCGTCCTTGGTAAGTAGATTTAGTTAACTACATTTTTGCCTCTGAAATCCCTGAAAATTTAAAGGAACATCAAGTCCAAAAATTAAAAAGTGAGTCTAGGTTTTTTGTGTGGGATGATCCTTACCTCTGGCGCATGTGTAGTGACCACGTCATTAGGAGGTGTGTTCCCGATCATGTGTTTGAGTCTGTTTTGCATTTATGTCACACTCTTGCTTATGGTGGACACGTTGGACCCCAACGGATAGATAGGAAGGTTTTGGACTCTGGATTATATTGGCCTAGCTTGTTCCACTATGCCCATGTGTTTTTTAAGTCATGCTCTAGTTGCCAACACACTGGGAATATTTCTAGGAGACATGAGATTCCCCAACAACCCATACTATTCTGTGATATTTTTGATGTATGGGGAATTGATTTTATGGGTCCTTTTCCGAGTTCATTTATATTTTTGTACACTTTTGTTGCTGTTGATTATGTGAGTAAATGGGTGGAGGCTAAGGCCACTAGGACTGATGATTCTCATGTTGTTGTGGACTTTGTCAAAGCACATATTTTTTGCAGGTTTGGAGTAAAAAGGCCATCATCAGTGACCAAGGGACACACTTTTGCAATAGGAATTTTTCTTACCTCCATCAAAAATATGGGGTGACACACAAAATACCAACACCATACCACCCCCAAACAAATGTCCTGGCTGAGGTTTCAAATCGTGAGTTGAAACAAATTTTGGAGAAAATTATGTAGCCAAATAGGAAGGATTGGAGAAAGCACTTGGATGATGCGTTGTGGGCTTATAGGACAGCATACAAGACCCCCATTTGTATGTCCCCATTTCGGATTGTGTTTGGGAAAGCATTTCATCTCCAAGTGGAAGTCGAGGATCGGGCATATTGGGCTGTAAATAAATGAAACATGGAATTTGCCCAAGCTGGAATTCAAAGGAAGTTTCAAATTCAAGAGCGTGATGAGATTCGACTGTCATCATATGAGAACTCAAGGCTCTATAAGGAAATATTAAAAGCAACTCATGACAAAATGATCCAACAAAGGGATTTTCATGTTGGAGAGAAAGTCCTTCCCTACAGTTCACGACTGAAGCTAATGCCTGGTAAGTTGCATTCCATATGGTTAGGTCCTTATATTGTATCTAATGTTTTTCCTTATGGTGCAGTGGAGATCACACAAGAGGACACTAGAAGGATCATTAAAGTTAGTGGGCAACGTTTGAAGAGATACTTTGAGGGACTTCCTAAAATAGAGTTGGATTTTATCACACTTTATGACCCCATTATCACTTGACCTCATCCGGCTGTTGCGAACCCTTTCACTTTTATATTATTTTTCCTATTTAAAAATTATGAATT
The DNA here is from genome assembly GCA_963277665.1 of Viscum album. NCBI lineage: Eukaryota > Viridiplantae > Streptophyta > Magnoliopsida > Santalales > Viscaceae > Viscum > Viscum album. Next base: position 1,236,650,367 of record OY728164.1, read on the forward strand.
TCATGTGAATATATCATCTCATGGGTTCACATTGAGGAAAATGCAATATTTTAAATGTGGGGGAGGGAACCTTATAGTTTATTAATTTAAATTGTTTTCCTATTTAAAAAAACCAATTTTTTTGTGTGTTTTTCAAATTTTGTGTGTTTATTTTTCAATTTTCTTTGTTTTTTTGAAATTTTTGAGCTGAAATGATTCTCATCACAATTTAGAAATGCATATCAATGAGTGAAACGTTTTATCCATTGAAACTAAGCTTAAATGAATGCTGAAATGGCTTTGTTTCAAGTTCAAATATTTAGTAATTTCATGAAAAGTACACTGAATTTTGAATCACATGCCACATCTCACTATCTCTATATTTGAAATCACTTTCCTGTGAGGCTTCTAAACCATTATTTTATTATTCTTTACATTCACCTAACTTCTTGAGAGAACCAAACCATGCTTGATTTAACCATAATTTGATCTATTCCTGTCAAAACTTGTGGTTTTGAGGTACATATGTTTAAATGACTGAGGCATTTTTTTGGTATTAAAGCCCCTATTTCAAATAATCCTTTTTTATAATAGCCTACCTTGAATATTAAATCCTTTTATCCCTTAGAATCCATGCACAACCTATTATTTTAGCCACATTACAAGCCAATTTTCCCTATCTAACCAACTCTTGAAGTTAAATTCCATAATCTAGTTGAGCTTAAGTGTGGGGGAAGCTGTCTTGTGTAGTGCTACCACATTTTGTGATACTCTTCGTGGAAAATTAAATTCTGAAGAGATGTGTTTGCTATTGAATAAAGTCATTATACTGAAATGTTTCCCTTTTTTGGAGCATTCATGACAAGTGAAGTTGTGCCTTTTCTGGATCTTTTAATTGAGGTGAAAAGTTGTGCCTTTCTGGAGATTTCAGGAAAATCATGTTTGTGACGATTGACAATTTTTTATGCTGAAATGAAGAATGTTGTAAGCTTTTCATGAATTTTAATGATGATGGAGCTGAATTGATACTATGGGGATTAATGAGGAGACCATATTTAAGTGATAATTAGATTAATGCAATTTTTATTCAAAAAGAGTCAAGCCCTCCTTATTCAGCCTCAGAATTTTTCACATCTAAATCCTACCAACCAAAAGCCACATAACAAACCTGAAATGTACTCATGATAAACATATGTACTTGAATCACATCGGGTAGCGATGTAGGAATCTATCAAGCCTATGGTGACCCTTGTATGAGTTTGAATGATAAAGATATTTCAAATTAATTGATATTTGAGTGATGAAAGAAAATTCAAGTGAGGTAAGTGTTTTGTGCATGGGAGGATAAATGAAGTGGAAATATATTGAATGATATAAATGGAGAACTTGAAATAAGGTTTTTTATGAGGCATGATATGTTTTGATTCTTGGTGTGAAATTTATTGATCTCAATGATATGTGTTTTAAAATTGGTTTTGATTTGATATTGATGTTTACTTGATATGAGGTTTTTCCTAGGAGTGCAAAAGGGTAAGTGTGGGGGAGTTGATAAAACACTATTTTATTGAATATTTTATTGATAATAAATGATATAATTTCCTCACATTGTGTTAAATATGTTTAATTAGAATGTATTTGGGATTAGATTATTTATTTGAATATTTGATGAAAATTCCAGTTTTACCCTTTATAGTTCACTGGTGTATTTCGAAGATAAATATTTTTATATTTATGATTTGAATTTTATATTTCGTAACAGTTTTCCTAAATTAACTATCTAAATCTTTTATTCATGACACTGGAGCTAAAGAGTCCATTTGGTTGTTGAAAATGGGCCATGAAGTCAAAGTTCGGCTGGACTCGCCAGAATGGAAAAGATTTTGTATTTTGACCATAACCCCTTCATCTGGGCCTGTATTTAGCCCAAATTTGGATAGGAGATAGAGGACTCATATCCTCACATTTGATCCTTCTGGAAGAGCGGCCAATTCACACGTTTTGATGGTCAAATGGGCGGTGCAAGTGGGCATAAAATATTTGGCCGAGATTCCCCTTTCACACTTGAAACCACTTTGAACCAAGCCTCCCCACCACTCTATAAATTGGTGTTTTGCTCATTTGATGGGGTTGGGACGTGCATTGGAAAGTTCATGGAAGATGAGAAGTGGATCGACTCCAATTCTACAACCATTTCAATAAGCGTAGCTCTTGAAACAAGGATCCCTTTGATGAAGCCTTCTTCTTTCTCATTCATGTTGTAATGATTTTGTTTATGTAATAAACATCATTGTTCTTATTTTATTTCTTCTCTTTTCTTCTGTTTTGTTTAAATTTCTTCTATTAATCTTCCTCTTTGGGCTGGAATTCTTGATTAGAAGCGTTATTGGGTTATACCCATTATAAACCTTTGCACATGCAAAACGCTTCTACGATGATTACGCCACCAATGGAAGAGTAGTTCTTTTTAGTAATCGATCTACCTCTATTCTTATTCATTAATTTATTTTGAATAAATGAGATACTGTAATTTACATATTATGATATATTAATTTAGTTTTTAATTTAAATTAAACTAATCAAGAAATTGAATATTTAACTCAAAACAGGCGAGGTCGGTAATTGTGTGAACTGTGAGAGCGGAACCTTAACCGGTAATTCAAAACCAAAAGGGATCAATTTTTAGAGTTAAAATATAATCCCTAATCTCAATTAATCCTCATTTCAGAGTGATTATGTTCCTTAATTTACCACTGACCATATGCTAATTTTATAACATCAATCAAAGCAGGGTGTTGCGATTGCATGTTCTGAAGATAGCCTAAGGTTAAATTAACTTCAATCTTCATGGTAAAGTTAATTATCATAGGGTTCGGGATTTAACAAATTAAGTGATCATAATTAAGTGAATATTAATTTAAATTATAATGATTAATAAATTATTGAAGAGTTAGAGTTATATCAATTACTCCCTTTAAATATTTTCTAAAAAAATATCTTTTTGTTATGTCATTTTAATCGAACTTCATTTCAAAACTAAAAACAAAAAAAATACATTCTTCTTCCAGAAAACTTCTTCTAGATTCATAAAATATAACCAACACACATCTTTTAAAGTAGTTTTTATATTATATAATATTTTATTTTTTTAGAATACCTTTAATAATTTGTTAAATTCTCTTCGTTCATTGAGAGATGACCCTGGTCAGCCACTCTACTGCACCTAAGAACCCCAAAATCACATTAATCATTTGAGGGCGCCCATGATAGCGCCCTATCAATATCTCCCAAGGAATAGTTTATGAAGTTCATGAAGAATGGAAAACTATACCCTAGATATATCTATAACACCACAA
>OY728164.1:1236653898-1236806828 GCA_963277665.1 Viscum album
ATCAATGGACTATTTTTTCCGTTACAAATGTCATTTTAGTAAAAAAAACTCATGGAGTACATATAATAAAGGGAATACAATATGATTGTTTTGATACTTTAGTAAAATTATCCAATATTCAATTTCGACAAGTAGGGATTATTTTTTCCACAATAAAACATATGGTGTGACTGGTATGACACTAAGTGTATTTTTTTATGCAAAATTTCCATTAAATTTTATGAAAAAACTAAAATACTCTATACTAAGAAAAATAATTTTGATTTTTTTTCGTATTTTAGTAAAATGATTCACACATCATTTTATATGTTTACGGATCATCCACACCTCAATCTGTTGCATGGTATGATCGTAATGTCTCAAAGATTATCATTTTATTCAAAATTGACACTAATTTTAGTGAAAAAATAACTACCATACCCAAAACTGATAAAATACATCCATATTTTTTGGTACTTTAGTAAAATGATCCATAATTCCTTTTTGATGTGTAGGTATCAGTTTCACATCAAACAAGTTCATAGTGTGATAGGTATGACTATAGAGACACATACATGACGTAAATAGAAATTAATTTACATTTGAAAAAGTAATTAATACATAACAAAAACAAACGCCCAAATACCGTATTAGTTTAGTGTCATTGGAAACTCGGAACATAATCTTCTAATCATGGTGAAACATCATCAACATCTCCCATAAAAATCACCCCTGTTGTTTTTTTACATAAAACAATTCTTTATATCCTGTGGAAAAGAAAACGTATTAAGGGTGAGTTCAAATGCTTAGTATGGGTAAGCATTGAGAAAATAAAACAAACCATATACATTTAAATTTAAAAACATGAACATAATGTTTAAATATCAAAATCATGAGAAATGACATAAAACAAGGAAATACGAAAAGCATAGATAATAATGGAACAACAATCATGCTAAAATATCATGGGGAATAAAACATGTAATTGTAGCAAACAATTAGGAAAATTATATGATTTCCATAGTAGCCAAAGCATTGCTCCCAAGACCATTATAGTGGACTATGTCACTTACTGAATAGATTTCACTCCTTGTTCCAGTACTGTATCACTGAATTGGATTACCTTGTCATTCCAGCCTGGTCTATCTCATGAGATATAAATCATTACCCAATGCATTGGAAAATGATATAGGTCCCACCCGTCACATAATGAAATCATTCTTACTTGTGCCACAAAATAAACATAAAACATTAATCATAACCCAATGAATAAAATGGGTTTTATAAACATCATCCCATCATAACATAATCCATATAAAACAACTGGATATCATTTCATCATAAGAATAATAATACCATTTAAATAATAGATAAATTATACTTGAAACATAATCATACTAAATAATGTCATCTTAGATAGAAAATAGTTTTGACAAAACACTTGAAATAAATTCTAGAATAAAATATCCTTTCTTTATAAAAATAAATATCTTTTCGCAAAATTCCATTCACTATTAAAGGAAAGGGATTTTTCTGAAAATAAGCATGAAATATTGTAGAGTAATATAAATGAAAATTAGGCATTATGAAACCATAAAAATATGTTCATTCCTTATAATTTAAAAAACATTCTCCTTATAATTTTTTTAGAAAAGTTAAAAAGTTCCTCGTATGCTAAACAAAATAAGTATTCCTTCCATAAAACAATGTAAAAGTCAAATATGGATATAAATGACTTCAAAAATACATGGAATAATATTAAACACTTTATGAAAAACATTTTTATGTACATGGATGAAAAATATAACACCAGTAAATACTTACGTATACGCAATCTCTGATAAAAATGATATTTGAGAAATTATCCTTCACCTTATCTCCAATTTCTTCCATATGTGTAAAAGACTAAGATATAGTGGGTATAAACGTATTATTAACTTGTAAAATAACCATAATGATATTTATGATATCATATATTACTCACTTATGACTTTATATTTTTCGTTCTTTTGTAAATTCCAAGTCAAAGCTGCGTTTTGGGTAAAATATTTTCATTTATCGTATGTGTTTCAACTTTTTGTTCATGATATTATTACTTATATACTGATTAACATAATTCCATAATGTAAAACATGAATTATATATAAAATATATTCATCATATAAATATATATGATAGATTGATAAATGGAATAAAATACACTGTTCATGGAGACGGTAGGTTGTAAGTACGCCTAAACGATGTATTTTTTCCTTATTTAATTGAATGGAATTAATTAAATGAAACATATATGTATATAAATCCAGTATAATTATTATTTAATATATTTCAGGATTGTTTTTTAAAAATACTTTATAATCATGCTCTAATGGTCAATTAAGGAAAATGAATCTCATCGCTTTCGTGGAGTCGGTAGTCCGTACGTACACACAAGTGACAATATCATTCTTTTGATATTAAAATCATATATATTTGGATGGTATATCATATATAAATAATCAAAATAATTTTATATTTATTATTTATATCATTTATACTCATTATTATACACATCCAAATGATGAAATATTTTAATAACAAACTACACCATGACGTGGAGACAGTAATTTGTATGTACGCACGTGTGGTGACTTTTTCATTCATAGTTTGGATAAAATAACTAATATTGTTGTACAATTTTTATAATAAAAATACATATATATATATATGATACTGGAGTTATTTTTTTAGAATGGAAACAACACAGAAGGAGGAAGTGGAAGAAGAAAGGAACTTGAAATATGGGGAGATATATTTACCTCTTCCTCAGGTTCTTCCTTTTGATTTGATCAAAAGGGCTCCGTAGTCTCTCTTTATGACTAATATAAGTCCTTTATTATAAATTTAGGATAGTTGGGAGGATATGTGGCCAGGGTTTGGCAGAGCCAAATGTCTTAGGAGGTGTGAATTTGAGAGAAGGTGAAGTGCTTTTTTATAAGAGGGGTGAGGGGCACCTTAGGAAAAACATAAAATATTATTTTATAAGAAATTCATATTCTGTTTTTAATGCTTAAAATGTGACTTATTTCGAGGAAATGGTGGGTATGGGTCGAAATCCTTTGAACCAATTGGTTTTAGACATGATTAGTTTACCATTTTAACTTAATCGTTTAGATTTAACTATAAGTTAAATAATTTAACTTTTATAGTGTCTTCTTGTATTATTACACTATAAGGTTAATAAACATACTATAAACTGCCAATATAACCCTACATGGTTCATTAATGTCATATATATTATTATATAGGTTTTTTGGACAAACCATAGGTTCTTAGGACCATTATATCAAATAATAATATAATATTTGTTTTAAAACCCCTTTTATGTCAATTTTGACACTATTTGTTGTTCTATTTTTTCTAAATTCATCAGAGCATTATTACATCGAAAAAAATTCAACTAACCAACCCTAATATGTTATATTAATCTATAAAATTATTTTAATTCATAAAAAATCACAAATTACATTTATTTGGTTATTTATAATATCAATTCTGTAAATATTTCATTAATAAGGTAATTACTACATCATCATTGTGTCATAACTAAATTAAATTATTTAATTTATAAATAATATAAATAAAATTAAATCATCTATTAAATATTTTTATATTTCTAATAAATATTTATAGTTGAATTTATCTTATGTATAAGCCTATATTAAATTTTATTTATTTATTAAACATTGATTTTAACTATTTTAACTCTTCTTTAAATAAAATAATAATAAATGTCCTAATCGAATCCAAGTGGACCTAAATGGTAATATTTTATTCGTAATGTTTTTTTGGTCTAATTACACTTATACAATAAAATTAGTACATGTTTCAGGGTTATAATAATATCATTTTTACCCTCAATGACCCTATTTACTTTCAACCGTGGTAAATAAATGTAAAAAGTTACTATTCACCAATAATTTGTTTTATATTATAGAACCACATTTTACTTTATGATATAAACCGTGTCTCTCAAAGTTTTCAAATTCCACTCATAGAAGCGGTAAAATTATGTTTTATGTAAATTTACAAATTTTCCTAAGTGGTGGGTAAAAGACGGTAAGAAGTTCAATAATATATTAATATATCTAAAATTATTATAAAATGACTCCAGAGAATTACATTGAACAAATATAGGTATTATGTATATATTTTAACCTAAAATAAATTTAAATAAAATAAATAATTATATAACTAAAAATTATATTTTTAAACTATAACGCAGTTTTTTCACTATTCATCATAAATTGAAAGTTTTCAGATAAATATAAAAAATCCACCCTAGGCTAATTTCGATATTCTGAATCCAAAAATGAAGTCCATTTTGAAAAATAAAATTTATAAAATTTCAAAAATTGGGTATTAATATTCATAATGTTTAATTTATATAACATTTCAATAACATATCGTTGTTTAGTGAAACTCGGTATTGCGTACAATGCAAGTTATCGAGGAAGGTTGCTCTTAAATGTATCACAATTCAAGAATAGAGTTGCTTAAACTACAAGATAATACTATGTTGCATATAGTGCATGATAATCTTGGTTGTGTTTACAACACAAGACATCAATGAAATTAATAATATCTCTCATAAAATCTCGGGGTGTTACAAATGACCCCATGTGTCCATTATCAATTTAAAATTAACATTTTAATACCAAAACACGATTCTCACTAAAAAACAGGAAAAAATTCTTCAATTTTCTTGGTAATTTTGTAATATGGTTTATAATACATTTCTAACTTATATGAATCAGTCTCATGTCAAACCCACAAACGATGTTATCTATATGGTTCAAAGTGTTTATTTCCAATTTAAAATTACATTTTTCTTAAAAATACACATGACGTACTCAAAACTGTGAAAATAAATTCATATTGATTTGACACCATCTTAAAATGACTTTTGTGTCATATGAGACGTTTAGGTATCATATGAACCTAAATCCAATGCACAATATGATTGGAATGACTCCAAGTACGTCATATTTTTCAAAATTGGCCTTAATTTTAGCGGTAAAAAACAAATAACACACCAAAAACTAATAAAATGAATTCCAATTGTTTTGATATATTATTATGATGATACAAACATAATTTGGGATGTGTAGGTATTTTCCACACCTCAATAATACACTTCGTGTAACCATTAGGACTCGACGTGTGTCTTTTTATTATTAATTGACAAAAATTTTAACTAACAAAATAACACACTCAAAACAGAGAACATGTATTCAGGTTGTTTTGGTACATTATGGAAATTATCCAAAATTAATTTTTAGGTATAATGAACATTTGAACCTTAATCTGATGCAATTTGTTACCTGTATGTCTCAAAGTGTCCTTTATCAGTTTAAAATTTATATTTTAATACAAAAATATGTCACTAACTCAAACATGATAAAAATGCTCATATTTTCATGATAATTTTAAAAAATGATTCATAATTAAATATTGACATATATGAATATTTCTCGTGTAATACTAATACACAAACCCACCTGAATGGTTCAAATTTTGTGTAACCAGTTTCAAATTATATTATAGTAAATAAAACATGTGGCATACCTAAAACCAAGAAAAAAATTAATTTTTTTTAGTACATTAGTACAAAGTTCCATGAGTCATTTTGGATGTTTATGGACCATCCATGACTCAATCTAACACATGGTATGATCGGTTTGATTCCAAGTATGACTTTTTATTCAAATTAATATTAATTTTACTGAAAAAATGACAGAAATAGTAAAGACTGAGAATACACATTTGGATTGTATTTGTAATTTATGATAATGATTCATATGACAATTTTGATGTGTAAGGATTATATTCACCTAAATCGGATGCACTATGTGACTGGTATGATTCCATATGAGACTTTTAATTCACAATTTTCATTAATTTTAGAGAACAAAACAACTTACATCCTCAAAACCAAGTAAAAATTTAAGGATGTTTAGGTACTTTAGTAAAATGATACGTATGTCATTTTTAATCTGCAATGATAATTCTCAACCCATTCTGGCACATGGTGTGATCGGTATGATTCAATGTATTTTTTATCATTTTAAATTTTTCATTTTGATGAAAAAAAATTTCGCTCACTAAAAACTAACTAACCATGTTCAGATTTTCTTGATAATTTGGTTATATGATTCAATAATTCTTTACGTGTATTAATAAGTCTCATGTCAAACCCACACATAATGCATCCTATATGGCTCAATGTGTGTTTTTATAGTTAAATAACATTTTAGTAAAAAACAAACATGGCATAATCAAAACCATGAAAACGTTTTCTAATTATTTTTTTAATATTTGGAAAATGATCCATGAGTAATTTAGAACTTGAAGAGAACATTTGTTCCTCAATTCAATTCACGATGAGATTGTTATGATTCATAGTGCATATTTTTATTCAAAATTGACATTAATTTTATTTAAAAAACAACTAACATACTCAAATCAATCCAAAATTGATCAGATTATTTTGGTAATTTAGTAAAATTATATATATGTCATTTTTGATGTGTAAGGATTACCCACTCATTAATTTGATACATGGTATTACTATTATGACTCTATGTGTACCTTTTTAATTAAAATTTACATTAGTTTTAGTAAAAGTCTACTAACATACTATGTAGTATTATTTTATTTTTCATATATTTTTGTTCTAAATTTTATTTCACCTAAATTTATCATTTTTATTATATTTTGGTATTGTATGATGTTGTTTCTGGTGATGTGGTGTGTTGTTTCAGCACACTCAACCTCTTTCAAGAGAAGTAGTGTGTTGCAACATCACACTGTACTTTTATCATTCTTCATCACTACTAAATGTTATGATAAAATTATGTCTTATCAGCTCATTTAAAGGTGATTATAAATCAACCCTTATTAGTGATTATATATTCACTGATAAAGATTATCTTTGTTGTCTCATTTAAATGAACAAATAAATTATTCTTTTATCAGTTAAAATAAAAGCCCTGATAAATCATGATTTTAATAGTTCTTTTAAAATAATTGATAAATCACACTTTTATAAGAACTGATAAAAGACCCCATTTATCAGGGGATTTTAAAGTTCAGATAAAGGTTCTATTTACCAACACGGATACATGTTTTCTTTTATAAAATTTTTATATAAAGAAACCCTTTATCAGTTTTTTTAGTGCTGATAAAATACAGATACATTTAACTTTTATAAGGTATTTAGTGCTTGTGTGGCACAAATAAATGCTAATTCTATCATTATTACAGGTGTGATTTGTTGTAGTGTATGGTTTGTGACTAGTTCAATAATTATTGGATCTTATAGAGAGGAAAACATATAGACATATTATCTAGTGTTATCCCTCTATGAATTTCTACCAATTATGGGGTGCTATTGTGATATTTGGTGGTTGAGAGTATATTGGATGAGTAGAGATAAACAATGGTTATTTGATGTGGGTGTCTAGGAACAGATACCCTATCAATCATGAACCATCTTCAGTCTCATGAACCTGTATGTGAGATACATTTTTGGAGGAGGTCCTAGGACATATGGTCTATTGTTCAGGGAAATCCAGATGGCTCTAGTCAACCCAATGATAGGTGTTTCTACTCATGTGACATAATAGAAAACATATATGAGATTTTTTATCCTACTATATGATTGATATAGAACCCATGGATGGGGTGCTGCGGTAGATATATTGGATGGAGCATATTGGTTCTCTTAGCATCAAACATGGATGATTAGGTGGGAGAGCAGTAAGATGTGGTAGAATCTTTAACTTGTTACCACCACTACCTCTAGGTTTCATCTTCGTGCTCAAGGAGATTGAGGTTAATGGTGGGGAAAGATTTAGGTAATCAGCGATTATGATCCATAGGCTATTAAAATTTTTTGATGTATGATTTATGTATGTTATACATTAGAATTAGTACTGATAGAGAAACATTATCATCATTCCTTCATTCCACATATCCTTTTTTGAGAGGTATAAATATTAGTTGAGCCATTGACCTTAGCATTGCTATTAGAAACTATTGCATTATATGACTCACTAATCACATGATTGTGTAGATAGTGTGACATGAATTTTATAGGAGAGAGATTATATTTGGATATTATAATATAAATAATGTGCCTTTCCTACGCCTTCATACATACAGACTAGTGATCAACATTTCATGTTGAGATTGACTATTTAGGTGGAGGATGTGGTGTGTTCGTAGTAATGGAAATAGGTTCTCCTTTGTGTTTAAAAATGAAACCTATGTAGTGAAGGATGAACTCATGGTTAGTAAGGTGCAGTCGATTACTCATTTGTTGGATCAAATGACCCTTGGTGAAGTAAATGTTATGAATTTTTAGTTCTATATAGTGGATGTAGAGAATAATTGTGTCTTCCAAAAGGATGATCCAGTTTTACCTCCCCATCATGATAAAGAATTATACATTGATCTACACCCGATATTCCATAATGATATGTGCCATCATATCAGATTTACCACATAGTGTTCCTTGATAAGAGGGTGATGATACAATATTTGTAGAGGAATGTATTTTTATGACCAAGAGTTTCACCCTAGTCCCCCCAATTTTCACTATGAATTTGGATGAGAGTGTGAGGATGTGTGTGTACTACAGGTGCTTTAACAAAGTGATTGTGAAGAAACATTTTCCGCAACCAAGGATCAATGACCTATTTGATCAATTGAGAGGGGATTGATGTTTCTTAAAGGGTGACCTCTACTCAAGATATCTCCATTTATTAGTACATGCTGAGGATATACTAAATATGATATTCAAATGTCGATAAGATCAATATGAGTAATTTTTGTGGACCTTTTGTGTGAGGAACTCCCCTATAGAGTTCATGGGACACAAGTACTAGATCATTCATCCATTATTTGATTAGTTCATGGTTGTCTTCCTAAACGATATCCTAGTGTACTTCAATTCTGAGAAGGAGCATGTGAGACACTTGTGGATGGTTTTGTAATTACTCCGAGAGAACCATCATTATGAGAATCTACCATTGTGTGGGTAAAAGATTCCAGATCTCTAATTTTTGGGACACATTATCTGTAGAGAAGGATTTTTATTAGACCCATCCAAGGTTGAGGAATAGTTTTCTAGAGTGACAGTCAAGAGATTTATGGTGGAAGATCTCATCCTTTTGTTGGATGGATGTTACTGTAAATTCATACATGATTAATCCAATTTAACCTCACCCATGACACCATTGACCCAAAATAGGAAACCATTCTTGGGGAAAGAGTTGTTATGGATGTATTTTCAATAGTTTAGATAGATATTGAAAATCACCCCCATATTGTGATTTCCAAAATAGGGTTTCGAGTATATAGTGTTATTTGATGCATCATTAAATATGATTGTTTGACTTATAATACAAAGGTAGGTAATGATTTCATGTGGTTCACATCATTTGAGACCACATTAGTAAAACTATGCAACTCATGATATTGAGTTGTAGTGGTATTCTTATAACTAGAGATATGGGAAAACAACCTGATGGGTGATAATTTTATCAACTATTCTGATCACATGAGTCTAAAGAAAATATTATCTTATAATATTTATAACATGAGATTGAGGCGATGGATATAGTTCTTCTATGATGAGAAATTTGAGGTTGTCTATACACTATGGAATTTGAACGTAGTAGTAGATTCTCTCAATAAGATATATTTTTCATAATTGTTGAATGAGGTGTCAGATCTGTTTTCATCATTAAATTAATCGATTGTTGAGGGAGATGAACCAGCTTACCTATAGTTGATCCTTTTAACCCTTATTCACATATAGTGTGTTAGGGAGGCACAACGTAGAGATGCTTACAATGACACCAAACATACTCATATATCCATTGTTCATGTGCCTCTTGGATTTTATAAATTTGGAGATAATTCCATTATTATCAAAGGATGCATGATGGTACCAGTGACATTGGGAGACTATGTTCTGAAAGAGTTTCATATATCTCATTTAGTAGTATAACCAGGTGAGGAAAAGAAGTATCAGTACCACCAATGTATGTTTTGGTGACATATGATAATGAAAGGTGTCGCAGAGTCTGCCTCCCAATGTTTTATAGGTTAAAAAACAAAGGTTAAGCCCCATTATTCAATGAGTTTAGCTTAACCCTTTTGGGTGTTAATGTGGTAGTGGGGTGGAAATACATTGACATCATTATGGTATTACCATGTTCATTAAGGGGCATGAAAACATTTTGGTGGTCATAGATAGACTCATAAATCCATACCACCTCTTATCTTACTTATAGTAGTGTTTAGAAGATATAATGGGATGCCCCAATGTCCAGGAGATACAATAACATGATGCAGTTTTACCAAAGTTAGTTTTTTAGCATGATTCAAACTTAAAATATCGATTAAGGAAATGATTTCAAGAGGCTTTTGGGACTCAATTATTCATGAGAACAACTTTTCACCACCAAAATTATGACCATACAGAGTAGACCATTCAGGTTCTGTAGGATAATCTATGATATTGCATGTTCGACATTACCCATATTTGGGAGGATCACCTACCATTGGTGGAGATTTAATACAATAAAAGGTTACATTCCACCATCTATATGGAATCATTAAAGGCTTTGTCCTAGAGAGAATGAAGGTCACCACATTGATGGAATGATCAATAAGATTTATCAATTACGGGCCCATAGTTGTGAATGAATCAACTAAAAATTTTTAGATCATCTAGGAGTGGATGAAGATTACATAGATCCATCTGCAATATTATGCATATATAAAATGAAGCCATTTAGAGTTGAGGTAGGGAGACCATCTATTAATATGTGTTTCACCATGATGTGGATTTTAAAGAATTATCTGGGGAGGTATGATTTCTGTAAGATTCACTGACATTTTCTAGAAACTGTATATAGTTGGCGAGGTAGCGTAACACATAGATCACTACTGAAAAAATAACCTATACCAACAGTTTGGAACCATTAGTATAGGCCTCCAAACTGTTGGTATACCATATATTAATGGTTTAGAGAACCATGGCCAAGAATTTCATGAGGATAGGTCATTACCAACGTTTTTGAAAATTGTTTATATAAGTAATATGAAAAATCTATATAAATGGTTCCATAAAACCATTGTAATATGTATTTCAAAAAAGATGCATTCATTGTGTTTTGATCCCAGTACCTGGGATTTATTATTGAACGACCTAACCATTAACGTAAAATGACTTTTTTGAAAATAATTTCATATATATATATATATATGTATTATCATAATTATTTTAAATTTTGATTTATTTAATGTTCTATGTAAGATGATTCTGTTAAAAATACTTGTACCTACACCAACAATTCTCAAAACTGTTGGTATATGTTCTTTGATTTTGGGACCTATACCAATGGTTTTGGCCAAACTGTTGCTATAGATCATAATTAGTGACCAATACCAACAATTTTCCAAAAACTATTAGTATAAATAATATTTCTAGTGGTGGATCTTCCTTCATTTTAGGATCGAGTACACATATTATGAAATATGTAACCGTTTAGGAGATATGTGAGTGACCCCTCACACATTATCGATTGAGCTGATATAGAAATCGAGGACATATATATATTTTCTGAGTACCTAGTAGAGATAAATTATTTTCTAGAGAGGATCATCTATGGGAGAGAAATTCCTTTAGTGTGTTTCCATTTGTTGCATCGGAATATTTTGGAGAGAATATGGGAGAGGTAGAGAAATATTCGTGCTCAGTGCCCACATATCTTTATATAGCACTTTTTTGGATTTCTAAGATGTAAATTCCTAAGGTGGAGACAATTTAATTACATGGACATCCTTGTATTATCTTTGGACATTTTATGGGTTATTTTCAATATCATTATCGAGGATGGTGTTTGATTCCCAGACCTCATGTGCCCAATTTGTTTATGGAAATATATAAAATAGTTTTTGAAAACAATATCCAGGAAAAGGTTGAATATCATCCAAATTAGGGCCTCGATTAAAAATAAGATAAAACCAATAAGTATAGAATTAAATAATTACCCTAGGTGTGACATAACCTTGGTTTCCATGTGGTGTTTTTGGGAAATTCACCGAGGAAGAAAAATGAAAAAATAACTATTTTTTATTATTTCATTAATTAAACATCTTTCGTGTCTTTAAATCGAATATTTTGACGAAATTATATTTTATCCCCATAAACATAAAACCACAAAAGGGATAATTATATAATCATTCTCATAAAAATAGAAACTGAATTGTAGATCTGTGATCGACAGATATCATGATTCCGGATCTCATTGGATATCATTGTGTAGCACTGTTCTTCATCAGTTATCATTCCAAATCAAGGTAGGTAGGTTTTTTCTATGGTTTTCTCTTAATATTTTGGTTAATGTGAAAAAAAATGGGTCAATCAACTAACATATTGGTCCATAGATCATGTGTATTGTGGGATAGATAACATTATTCGGGAATTGGATAATTTATTTTTGATAGAAATTTTATATCCTTGTTCATCAATCTAAAATATAAAAATTTATGTGAACAAAAATAGTAATGAAGGTCTATTACTCATATACTTTACTATGAATCCCCTACTACAATTAATTCATTCATCATCGGAGTTATTTTTTTGTAATGTGGCTCTACATATACTGATAAATCAATACATGAAAAATTATTTCATGGAACCGAAATTTTATATTATAGATCTAAAATCAGCATGACAAGCAGGTTGTGTGAAAAAAAGCGTTAGCAGTGAATCAAATGGGTTTGGATATCCAATTTCATTTTA
Source organism: Viscum album (assembly GCA_963277665.1). Classification (NCBI taxonomy): domain Eukaryota; kingdom Viridiplantae; phylum Streptophyta; class Magnoliopsida; order Santalales; family Viscaceae; genus Viscum; species Viscum album. The sequence goes on from OY728164.1 coordinate 1,236,666,740, forward strand.
TATTGTATGAAATGAATATTAAAAATGAAAATCAATTTTCTAAACAGATTCAGGTGTTTAATCTTGTTGTTCGATGAATATGATGTTTAAACAATGATATCTCTAGGTTTTGGTGAGTGGCGAGGCAAAAAAAGTGTCCAGAGGTGTAGAAACAGAATTGAAAACTCTATATAGGGAAATATAGATATTTCCTCAATAAAAAACATGTAATGTGGATCCACACACCATACAGTCCCCTCTCTATATTGGATGTCATTTATAGAAGAATATAATAATCACATAGTGTGTGTTCGAGTAACATTGAGTGTGGTCCCAGTTTTTGAGATCAGAATGTATATTGAGGGTAAATGGACAAAGGTAAGTATATAGAGTATTGGTCACACTGTGTACTCCCACATGGATAGGACCATGAAAAATGCATATGGGGTAAGAGTTTTACCCATACATGGTAAGATTAACACATAAAGCCTCACACCATGAACACTTATATTGACCTGGACACAAGCTATTTACACAAGTAGAATCCCGGTCCAAAGGGAAATGGATTGTAACCCTAATATATGTTGTGTACTTTTTTAATGTTTCCAGGGTGCCTTATTTCTATCTATATTTGACAAGTTTCACTAGGTTATTTTCCCCATATACATTCCCTAAGAGTTTTTATGGAATAATCTCAAACACATAGGATAGTTAAACATTCTGCGGCACTTCTTAGAAAATAGTTTTAGAAATCATTCCACGATGTCCATATTGAGAACCCATGTTCATCTTCATTCCATTGGTGGAGTTCATGGTTTTTATAACCAATAATATGAGGGTACCATTTATCTACTTACTAGGATAATCTCGATTAATTTATTGGTATACCCCATGAACATGGGTGTGAATATCATTTTTGTATTATATCTCTTCATACATTGTTTGTGTACATCAAATGGTGATACCTAAGGGGAATTGATTCTTGGATGGATGTCATTAGAGCTAATTGAATTGTGGAATGTGGTCTCCCTAATGAGTTCTAGGTGAAACCTTCTTATTGTAATCCTAGGATAATATTATGGTTGTGACATAAATTTATATTTCTTGTCTTTTTTGTATATCTTGTCATTCTGGTTATATATATTGACGACGCGTTCTTGTGTAGATCTGACAGTATTTTTCGTTGAATTCTTTGTGGTTTCGGGGTCTCCTAATGAGTTTTTATACTCACCCATGCATAGTATTTCTCATATGTGGAATTCCATGTACATAATATTGGCCTTTTGATAGATTCCAAGACATACAAAGATCATATGGATCATTTAATGACTAGAAGGACTGATGTGTATTCATATTTTATTTTGTTAGTTGTTCCAATTTTTCTTTCACATTGTACATTTATTCAGAATCATTTTGGTGGCATTTTATTTGGAAATGATTACATTCCCTTACTTCTTATTATACTCTCATGGTGGGATTTAAATGTATCTATTCACAGTTTCTCTATGGTTTTTATATTTCAGTATTGTATGGGTATAGAGATGTGTGAGTGTTTGTCGGTTCATAGGCTATGTCCTCCCATGTTAGTGATATGTCTACTCGAAAATAGTCTTCATCCCATAGAATATTGGAGGTGAGCTTGGGTAATCATGGAACTATACCCATTGGTACATTTCGTGAAATATATCCTAACAAATAATATCATTTCAATCAACATAAATCAGGGAAATTATTATGTTGAATTTAAACCATAAAATGTATTCACCCATGATTCACAGCACCTCTCTCTATGTGTGACATCATAGCCCTTTTGTGAATATAAATTGGTATCATAGGCGGGGATACTTCTATTTGGAGGTTCATGGTTTTGTTTCCAATTAAATTTAACGATTTTAAATGTTGTTACACTTTTAAAAAGATTAATATAATATTTATTTAGAGGATAAGAAAATTATTCCTATGTTGAATAAAATATAATACACATATGTTGTTAACAACATGAAGTGTTTAAGGGATAATATAATTAATAATAAGAACAATGTTGCTCAGAAGAAGTAGATGTTGGAATCCCCAATGTAGAAAACGGTGGAACCACCAAAACCAAGAGATAAACTTTCTTGTATTAATTTATGTGAATTTGTTAAAATTAATCCCCATGAAGAATATTTCTCAAACATTGATGAGTATGATTCAGTGTAGACTATTAAATATTTTTATTATAAAATCACAGGATACCTGAGAAATATCCCTATTGAAGTAATTGTTTTATACTTACATATATCATGTGATAATATGATGAAATATCACAACTAAAATTATAAATTGATTAGAAAGAGGATACATTTGGAAGTAATTTTTGAAAGTGTAAACATCTCATTATAATTTCTAAAGAAAAGGAATAAAAGGTATTTCATTCTCAAGAATACTACCACCATATGGAAGGAAAATTTAATTTATATATTTCAAAGAATATTTTAATATATTAAATAATTATAGAATATGACAGGTGTGAAAAACTACTTTGGAATTGATGATCTACCAATTATTTCATAAATTTTTTAGAATAAATGATATTTGATATTCAGTATTAGAAGATAGTACAATACAAGAAGAAAACTAGTGAATGAACACATATATGACACCATCAATAAAATCAGCGAGCTTAACGATAAAGAATTTTCACCATATGAAAAAATATAATATATATCGAATAATATTTTCATAGGAATTTGTGTTAATATATTTTCTTATAAAATGATTTTATAGAAATATATTTTCACTAAATGATACTCACAATGTAAATGTAGTTGTTAAGAATTCAAAAATAGAGATCAATGAAACATGAATTAACCTACATGGTCCCTCCATGAAAGGGGTGATTGTGATGCATGATGAAAATATATGAATTTTAATGTCTAAAATTGGATATAAGGTTAGTTGACCTGAAAATAATAGTAATTATTTGAAATTAAATTTCCTTGAGGAATTGGTGAGATTGAGGAACCTGGAAACAACTTTAGATAAATCATCAAAATAATGTATGAAAATATGCAACACTGATGTTTTTTTTAATGATTTTCTTTTTTAAATATTTAATATAGTATTAGGAATAATATAGACACATTGGAAGTATTATATTATAAAAAATGAAGAAAACAATTCATTATAATTAATCATTATGTGCTAACTCTCATGCATTGAATCCTATAGGTTATATTTTTAGACAAAAAATGGAAATGAAAAATGATAAAAAAACATATTCTAGAAACTGGGATGGAACAAAAGAAAATAGAAACAGTTATACCAAAAATAACTATCAAATTAAATAATTATCCAGAAGATATAATTATTGGATGATGCATCCACCAACAAAAATACAACACAATGGAAGAACCAAAGAAATGATGGTTATTGATGGAGGTGTTGAATGTCCAAACACATGGATATATATTTTTGGAAAACTATTTCTATTTATTAAGAAAAAATATTTCTAACATTAAGTGGTAGAAAATTTAATTTAATCATATATGGTAAAATGTATACGAAACAATTGTAGAAAAATAAAAATCTACTTACAATCACATTATTACATTGCCCAAAATACAAAAATGGAAGAAAACTAAACTACATGGATCATTGTAAACTATCATTGAATGTTCATTTTAATGGAAGAAATATCTAGAAGAAAATCAATAGGTATGATAAGGAAAGAAGTGAATTAAAATGGTTAGGGAATTATTAGATGGAAAAATTGATGTCTATTAGAAGATACCCATGAAGAGTTACTTACAATATGATAGGACGTTTTGTGGAAGATATAAATTGGTCGTCCACACTGCTTATAATTTTATGAATATTATTACATGATAATATAATTTCATATATAAAATAACACATGATTTAGATGTATGTTTTTGTGTTATAATAAGATTTTTTCATACGAAAAAATATGAATATATTATAATGAATGGATTTGTTATATATTTAAAATATATATGTGAATAAAATATGTTAGATGTAGTGGAAAAAATTAATGATCCTTGATTTTTAAATTTATAATTAAAAGCCAAAAAAAGTTAAGAAATAAGTGAGAAGATGAAACTAAGGACAGTAATAATAATTAAATATCGTATAGATAAAGTTGAAAGAATAAATTAGAATTAATTTAAAGAGAAAAGTGTTTATGGGTTGAGAAAAAATTATCATCCAAGTTTCTGTATAATATGAGAAAAAAGAAGATCCAAATAATTCTATTATATGTTTTAGAGTATCTAAAATAAATGGACTGTGTGGTGGTATTATTCTGGGGGTTCCATGATGTTATGTAGAGTTTTATAATTCTAGTAACACAATGAAATTAAAATAAAGAGATGAATTCTAGACAACCAAAGTGTGTGAAATCAGATTTTTATGTTAAATACAACTACCCAAGCGATCCATATATAATGATAAATAATAAATTGAAATAGAAATTCTAATGAATTGAATTATAATATCATAAATGAAGTCCATTTTCTATACTCGCATCCTTATATAAAAAAAGTGGATTGAAATAAAATATAGAATTTATCTATTGATGGAAAGGTATGTATTACATTGTAAAAGGGGAGAAACCTGAACATTTTATACATTAAGTTTTTTTTCAATTTAATGATATGGATGCATAAAAGTAACATGGATGAAATTATAATGAACATATATTTTAAATAAGGTTTCTAAAAAATATTCATCACATTGAAATTTATATGGAAAAAAATTATTATGTGAGATAATCACTCTTGTTTTCAACCTAGATTCATGATCATATGGACTTAGTGATGCTTGATTAATGAATTATTAAATTACATGATGTTATGAATTGCCTCTATCAATATGTTTAATGAATATATTGAGTTTAATGAAATAATTGATTATAAAAATTATAGTATTCAAGAATGCTTTTCCCTCTCCCTAGGATGTTACAAAAGGGATATTCAAGTTAAGATCATTTAAAGTTAGAGAATATGTATTCCCTTTCATAATGACTCTAAAAGATGGATAATTATAATTATTTTCGAATAATATTGAGGAAAATATACTTGAATTTAGATAAAATTTTATATTAACATCAAATACAAATGGGATATTATAACTATTATAAGATGATAATGTTGATATATTATGTCTGTTTTCAATTGTTTCTATTATAATAAATGAGTAATTAAAAGGAAAATTGTCATAAGGATATTCATGATCAGTGAAGATGATAAATATAAGATAAATTCCCTTGAATTATAATAATTTTTTTATGTTTGATGTTGAAGATGTAAGTACTAGTAATAAAAAGATTTATGGTCATCTCTTGGAAGAATATATAAAGGTAAAACAGTTTGATGATAAAGAATTAATCTATCATTATTAGAAAGGAAATAATAGAAATAAAGATTTACAGAAATCCATATGAGTTATTATTGAGGAATTTAGGATGATTTCACCTTACAAAGAGAGCTTCTATAATAAATATAGAGAATGCATAATGTTATAGCTTTACCAAAAAATCCATAAGAGGATAACCCCCTAACCATTTATTAAATAAAAATAAAGGTATTGTAAACTAGTATCATAAGATTAAAGAGAATAATACATATCGAAGAAATCATACCCATCGTTACATCCGTAATAAAATGCCTCCTCTGTAGTAGCTGACTCGTATTCTGAACTCTCATAATGTTGGAAAACTTTTACATACTTTCTTCGCAGGTTCACATAATGTTGTACCTATACAAAGTATGAATTATTTATGGTATATAATTTAATGATTTATATGACGATTTTCAAAACCACAATAATTCTAAATACAATATTTCTAAAAGGTTCCCATGGTTCAAGATGAGGGTATTTACTAATGTTCTAAATTTTGAATTTTTGTACAAAGATCATGTCATAATGTAATAATGTTTCAAACTGTACAATTTTAGAATTATAAAATCATGTAAGATAAGCATTTGTGAATTATATAAAATGGAGATAGTATTAATGATAATAATTTTTGATTTACAAAGACTGAGTGGTGGCCAAAAATCCACATGCTACGATCTGGAGAAGTTGAAACTAATTCTTGGAAAAAGATCCTGATACTCCAATATAGTATGAGTTTATTAGTACATCAAACATAGTGTAGTTTTGATGAAGTATTTCAAATGAGTTATTTATGTCTTGGTGATTGGAAAAACCTGATCCTACTAAGGGAAAATATTTTTATACTAAATTGATGAATCCATTCCTAGATAATAATGGTTTTTTATATATAACACCATTTAAAATTATAAGGATTCATTAGACTGATGTGTATACGACATAGAAATGTGATTTCATTGGGCAGAATATCTTGTGATGTTTAAATGGATGGATGGATATTATTATCAATGATGTTATAACTAAATGATTAAAAAAATATAACCACATAGATAATGAATGCGTTCAGTGAATAGAGATTATCAAATGAAGTAACTATTGTTGATATAGTAGATAAAATTTCATGAAACCATTAGATAGTGAAATTATGTAATCAATGGGTGGTGTCCTAATATGTCTCATGAAAAAGCTATATATTTTCATTAATTATAAAGTATGAGTCTATTGGATAAAGGAATCCAAATATAGAAAATCCAGAAATGTAACAAAAAAATGGGTCCCCATAAGTATGATTTTATATGAAGATTTCCTGATTTATATGGCTAGATAATACTATACATAGACAATTAGATAAATATTATCTAATAAATATTTACAAAGATCGTAATATATAGGATTCAATAAATTTATAAACATTTAAAAGTCAATCAATAAGATGATTCTAAGATGGATGATAAAAAATAAATATTCATAATCAAAAAACCAAGATTCTAGATGATATTAGTTAAAGAGTTGAGGATAGATGATTATATATTTTATAGGAGCTCAGATAGAGTTCAATAATGTAATCATTAAAATATATTAAATTTCATCAATTCAAAAATTGTGTTTCTAGGATGTCCAAAATAAGAATCATGCATTCCCCCAAATTTATCATATGTAGATTTTATATACAAAAACGGTGATAAAAATTCAGTTTCTATGATGAAAAATTGTGAAATGGTTTGTTATTATAAGATTTTATGTGGGATCATACAATTAAAAAACTACATGTTCATTGAATTATAACTAGAAAAACATTTATTAGAAAAAGATGTTTCAGAATAAGTAGAACATGATGGACATGCTCTGAGCAGAAGAATACCTTATATAATGTACCATGGAGAGGTTCATTAGATTGATTAGCATCAAATATAATGGTTACAAGAATATTTTTAATAGAATAATGGGTACCAGACATAGCATATCATATGGAGAAGTACCAGATAGATAATTCCCAAATATGGGAGGACACTGGAAGATCATTCAATCAAAATGAGGATTGGTCAATATTTAATATAATGTCTTTATGTTTTCAAATAACTATACAAGTGTATTATTGATATGATTATTTCCGGATTTGTTTTTCTTGTATAAGTAATCTCAAGGATCTTTTTGAGAGATAGGATAAGACTTTTGGGAGATACATCAATTATGAGATTCATTATTATGATCCTTATCAATTTTATGATATTGAACTAATTACGATAAGGATTATTCTATATATATTACTTGTAGTATGAAATTCACATATAATCTGAATAATTTGGGGGTAAATGTGATTTGACATGATAAGTATTATGTTCTATGACTGATTTTGAACATTTTAAAAAAATCCATTTTTAATATTTTAATTATATTGTTTGAATATCATATGGGAAAATTCATGAGGGGTAATTATTAAATCTTCATATATCCTAACTACTAATAGAGCTTTTATAGTTGTAAGTAATTGTAGAGTGTGAATTTAATTTAATCAATACATGTTCTTCACCACTAATTCATCACCCAAATCCCCATATAAATGTGACTACATGATCAAAAATTGAATGTAAACAAATTTAAATAATTTTTTATAAATATCATGAAATTTAAATCATATAATATCTAAGTAATAATAATAAATAAAAATATAATCACTCAATGAAAATATATTATTTATTTAAAATAAAATTATTTTTTCATAAATTATTTGTTTTTATTATGAGGGTTATTTTTTTATATTTTTAATCTGAATTTAACAAAGAAGTACTAATTTCATGACTCATCTCATCAATATTTTACAAGGGTGAAATTATTTAAATCTTTATAACTAGTAAAATATATAAGTGAGTAGTGAAATATAGTAAAATATTGTAGATTTTTTTATAAGTCAATAAAAAAATTTAATTACATCCAAGATAATATAATAAATTCTTAGCACAATTGGATTTGAATAAAATTATATATCTAATCATAAGAATAAATATTATTGATAGTATTAAGAAAACACAATAAATTAGCAAATATTTTAATAAAAAAACTATTATCCTCACAAGAAAATTTACCCATACCATTTCTCAATAAATTATTCATTGGGGTTCTCTTGCATTTTCTAATAGTCTTCATCTAAATAGATATTAATATTCATTTATTATTTATAATTTTTTGTATTTACATACCTAATATCAACTATTAAATCATAAATCCTATAATAAAAAATATTCAAGATGAATCATATCTCTATCATTTCATTTTGATAAAATTTTTATCTTGATTTTCATTTTCTACCATGTCTATATTTATTATCTCATTATTGTATTCATTATCTTATAAACAATTTCTAGGATTTTTCTAATATTCAATTAACTATGCACCCATTACTATATATGTTGTGAATTCCCGTGTTTTTAATTAATTTTTAATGGTTATTTGCGTGGAAATTATTCAATATATTTGATTGAAGAATGTTTGAAAATTTAAAAACCAGTTATTCCTACATGAAAAATTATTGATTACATAGTAATTATTAGTGATTCATTTTCCTATGGAATGTTATTTATTGTATTTTTATCCATTTATTATTATGATACGATTATTGTATTGAAAATAGTAAGTGATATGTAGGGTATTAAATTACATACCCTCTCAATGCATCAATAAATTTCATTAGACAAACTAGTATTTGTATCTATAATATACATACAGATTTATATAAGATGTATTAGAACAAGTACTAAATGGTATGGTTATGATTTCAAGGTTCTAGGTTTTAGGTGTATGACCCATATTAATCAAATTTTGTATTCAAACATTATTTTATCTTATTGTTATTATCCATGTGATATATATTTCTATTATTATGGGTTTTATTCTTTTTTATTCTTTTTTATTTAATTTATTTTATTATTTATTTCTTTAAAATTATATATTTTATGCTTATTCTATCTTCGCTTTCATTGTACACTACCCATTACATAGAATATGAGCTCACCCCTTCAAATTTATATTCTATTTTCTTATGAGACCAAAAGTATTTCTATGTATGATTTATGATTAAAAAATAGTGTTATGAAACTGTATTATTATTTTTTGTACTTCTGTTTTCAATGTAATGTTATGTTCGAATATTTTTAGGGTATCTTGGTAGTACAATTACATTGATTTAGAACATGAAAATGAAATAAGTGACAATTTACTATGAGTAGTTAGTGTTGGAGTTTTTAAAGCAGCAACATTATCAAATGAAAAGAACATAAAACTACCACCACAACAAAAAATCACGTCCCTTTTCTCTACAAGAATAAGATAACCGTTTTAATAAATATATTCTAAAGCATAAATAAACAAAACAACGACAACAAAAAACATCCAAATAACATAAATTTAGGCATTATCCATCCTTGATTCAATAATTCACTCTAAAATTATTATACAAATTAATTCTATATTATAACTATCATTTATTCATTTATGTTTTTATGTTATTTTGCCTATTTCAACATGGAATAATATAGTTAAAAAAACATACATCACAACTGTGAGCTCATAAAAATTAATCTATAATAAAAATGAAATAATAAAAGACATAATTATAACCTAACTATATATGTTTTTGGTATCTTGATTCTCATATTATATTATTAAAATAATTTATTTAATTAAAACACTATACATAAATAGAAAATTAATTATGATAGTACTAAAATTTACACATAAAAAGAATATTGATTTTCAATCCCCTCCCATGAATGAATTTTCAATAGCACATATTGTGAGAAGAAATAAAACAAAAAATTTAACACCAATGATCACATGAGACCCCTTCAACAACCAATTCAACATCCCCCTACAAAAACATTTCCTAAAAATCAACAATCCCAAGAAACCCACTACGATGACCGTGCAAGGTAAATAGACCAGATGATTAAATTAATATAGTTGAGTGAGCACCATGATTTGTAAAAGATTTAATCTCATGAAGATATATCCAAATATTAACCTCGGTATGACTAATGTGAACCAGTTATGATCCAACATATGCCTCTGATGTTACAAAATATAAAGAAACTGGATATTATTTGATATGATTCTTGAATGTGTAATAAATATATGGGTGCAAGAAATCACAGTGTCAGGGTCTTATTTATTGTGAAATGTGTTTTACCTTTGAAAAATCATAACATTATCTCCCAAAAGCTAATGGTTAATTACCATTCAATGTATATATATAAAAAGAGGTCCTTATTGAAAAAATTATTGTGACATAGTAATGACTATATCTATTAACATCTATTTACATCCCTTAGATCCACATCCATTATTTAAAACCAATCCCAAAAATTTATAGTAGAATTAACATTAATAAGAACAAAAAAATATTATGACATGAAAGAAAATAGAATAATGATATACGAATATTCTATATGCTAATACATCTTTGGGAAACTACTTATCTTATCTAAAAAAATTCCTAATAAAATATCATTGTTTTACCTCCATCGTGAACATTATCTATTCAATATATATCCCCATGCACCATAGTACAAACTCATGCCATGATAATTCTTTATAACAATACCTATCAATACAAAAATCATGATGAAATACTTAGATTCAATGAATGATTTGATATTATAGAGGGAATTTCATCTAAAATAGAACTTATCATCCCCAATACTCATCCATAATCACTTCTAGAATTTTAAACAAACTAATTCCACAAGTTAATGGATCTAGATAATTTTGGGCCTCTATATTAGACACATATACAATGATTCATTTCATCAAGAATCAAAATCAAACTCAGAAACGAATCATCCACAAATCTAATCACCATACAAAACAACTCTCAAATAGGAATCATTCTATCATAATTTCACAAATGAAATATAATAGAGTGAAGAAAAAATCAAACCCAATAGTATAAAATCTACCACAATATATAAAAAATATGGTTCAAAAGAAATCATTATATTTATCCTGATTTTTGAACTCATGTTCCCATGAATATTCTTGTTATATATTATTCAACTTTAAAAAAAAGTCGAATATGAAACACATAACCATAAAAAACATTATACTATTAATATTTAATCTCAATAGGTTTTCCATAAATAGAAAAAAATCTCAAATATATATCTAAAATTAATATGTGATATGAGATTTTTTAAAATTCTATCATCAAAGTTACAGAACATGGAAAACAACATGAGCTTGATCTATTAATAATATAAGATCCATTAATATTTCACTTTATGGGCATGATCTAGCCTTATGAAATTTTAAATAAATATTGTAGAAAATTTACTACGTTAATTAAACAAAAATTTCCTTCTACAAAAGGAAGCACTCAAAAACCCATGATCACCTACCTCACACTCCAGATTTATCATCCTATGATTTAAAAAACATAAAATAGGATTTATCTAGAAAATTGTTGGGAAATTGGTACAATTATATGAAAACTAAAAAATGGTAAATACGTCACCTATAATCCTCTAAAATAAATAACACAAGGAGACAACATTTCCTCAAAAATATAGTTCATCAACTCCATCTAACTATCCACTTGAGGATAAAATGTAATAGTGATGATGAATTGATAGTGAAATATGTAATGTAAATTATTCATTAATCACAAGGTAAAAGTATGATATCAATCAGATATAGTCATCCCTAATCTAATGAAAACGTAAAATCCCTTTCACATATAGACATTCTATAGAATTTATTGTCTTTAACTCCTTTATTTCTTGGAAATGACATGATTTTATTGAATAATCCATGATCACCGTGATAGCATCATTACCTCCTTAATAATAAGGCAAATTTGTAATAAAATCCATTAAAATTTCCTCATATCTCCACTTAAGAACAGAAAATGGATTTAAAAAATTAGAAAAAACTCTATACTCTAATTTCATCCTTTGACAGGCCTAAAAAATAGAAAAAACATATCCACTCACCACGTCATCCCCGAGAACCAGAACTAACTCCTCAAATAATGTTACATATTTGAAATACCTGGATTCACTATAAAAGGTGATATACAAAAATCATGAAAACCCACCTCCAATATCACCATTGAAAATCAGATCTTTTAGTAAAATTTTACTCAATATTGATCATACTCTAGCCATCCTTCAAGAGAAACTCTAATGACAACCCAATCTCTCTACATATCCATCTTAAATCTACTAATTCTGATTCCTCCAACTCAATCAATAATAAAATTTATACTATGATACGATACAGTAAAACTTTTATGATGACTTCCCCAATATCCAAGTTATAATAAAAAATAACCATAATCATTCTTCATATATCTCCAGCATCATGGGATATATCACAACCAGATTATGTATATAGAACATCAACAAACTTGATACCCTTCTCTAATGTATAAGTGATCTCAAAGTCATAATCCATTAATATCTACATCTATTTCAACTAATATTGTTTCCAATCAAACTAGATGATGATTAACTTAAAATTATTTTGATCTTTGAAAAATTCAATGTTTTCATGAATACGATAATGAATCTATCACTCCATTGAAAGCATTACGACAACAAGAACAATATCATTTGAAACACAGTTATACTAATGGCTATGTATCATCTAATACCCATATGATCATATTTCTATATTATATTAGGACACTACCCAAGACTAAATGATAAAAGTCATAATTTAACACAAATATGAATCCCACCTCTATAAAACAAAACACAATTGTACTAACAAGACCCTATTTCAACTACATTCACATATCTTCAATATAATGTTTCAATATTATGGCTTGGTTATTCCATGTAAAGAACATAAATAAGGATTAAATAAAACATTAATCTAATAAAAACTACATATAAGACCGTACAAGTCCATGAAGAGTACAAGAATGATAAAGCAATTGAGGATACACCTAAGAAAAAAAAATTTAATCATTGTAGGATCTATAGTCAAGACCTATTATGGAATAATATTCTCAAATAAATATACATATATTGTCCCAAAAAATAATATCGAATGTTATCCATATAGATGGTTTCATTTAAGGACTCATTTAATTTCCCATAAATTCCCAATATAATTCTCCCCTATCATCAAATACACCTGAATTTCATTGGTTTGAACTACTAAAAACTGATCAAGGAACACAAAAAACAATAATTTTTTCATTCCCATTAAAAAATATAGGAAACTAATGACACTAATATTCATATTTTGAACTTTATATTTACATATTGAATTTTGAAGTAGTTATTTAAGATATCCTCCTATATTTCTCTCTTATAATAATACCCAAATAAAATAATATTATAAAATATGATGGATCCTTTCAATTTATCAAAACAACAATAAACATATTGTAGGGGATAATGGTTCTTCATTATCACTTGATTTAACTTGATATAATTAAAGAAAAACGAAAAACTATTATCCACCTTCTTTTCAAAAAATATTGTATTACCCCACGGTGTCACACTATGCTTGATAGAGCCCTTTGATATTACATCATCATTATGAATTGACAACTCTCACAACACAAATTTTTTTATACTATAACAATATATAGAAATAGGGTATGTGAAGTTGTAACTCTATCTTAGACACTAGTTCATGTTGAGGGATTCATGTCACAACCAGTTTAAAATAATCATCATGAATATGATTAAAAAATATATTAAATATATATGATATAAAATTTACTGATCCCAATATCAACCCTTTTAAGAAATTATAAATATGTGAGCTTCATATATAATCCTTATAAATTACCCACATGAAAAATAACACTACACCTTCTCCATACAAAATCAATGAATAAAATATCTTATATAGATAAATAAAAAGTGTGTGTCATATAATTACAACAATTCATTACAATTATCAAATTATATGGTTATATACGTAATTAAAATAACTCTCACATGGACTAATGTTTTTTATTCATCATCTCTATGACCCAAGACACCTCTAAAAATCTGGACTAAACTCAAACTAGTGTAGTTATCCCCAAGTCACTAGAAGGCTCTCCTCCTTGATTCCCTTAGCATATACCAAGTAAATTATAATAAAAGAGTGTGACTATCCTTAATATTAAATTTCATTCAAGAGGGTGAAATAAAAAAAAATTACTTTAAAAAATTATATTCAATGAGGCACTAAAAATCCATAATAGTATGACAACATCCTAATATTATGCATCTATTTCTCTAATGTAATCCACCACCATTTCCACACTCTTTAAGTGGTATCTAATGATAAAGAATATTTTATAGTTTTCTTCTATTATATATACCTCCTTTGTTTTCAAATAAAGATACATGAACCATGTTATAAAAAAACAACTTAGAGGAAACTGTAATTGGATTTAAAAATGAAATTGAATATCTATCATATAGAGACAACCAACAAATAATACCTTGTAGGTTATAATTACCTTAACCTATGCATTAAAATAAAACCATGACAAATCTCCTAATATAAACATAATAACTACCATCTCTTTGGAAATACGAAAAAATAATATCTTACCAACTACCTCCTGAAAATACATTATACAGTTATAAAAATAAAAACCTCTAACCGCATGCCTACTCTTTGAGATGTTTTTCTGACTCAATTATTCAAATTAATTAGTCTATATTAATATATTATTCAAATAAACATTCACCAACACCTCTAGGTAAATTAGAAACATCATTTGGGTGACCTAGTTATTGATCTCTAGGTGAAATCACTCCTTGAAAATCCAAATTCTAGAGTCCAAATATAGAATAAGATAAAAATATTAATAAATGTTTCTATTGAACTAAATAACATGATATTACACAGTAAAGATATTCAAATAGAATGATATAAATTAATACTAACATAGTGCCATAAACATCGATGTATGAAACTCATTATAGAATTGGAAACAAAAATTCTCCCAAGAAAACATTAACTTAAAGAGAATTGTCAAGAATAGAATACACTGTTATTGGGAAAACCCCCTCAATAGACAAACAAAAAATAAAGTATAATTATATTTCAAAATATATCTAGGAATAAAAATATCAATTCAATCAAACCACCTCTTTGTCTTAATTTCTCAAATAGATTCCTCACCCATCATCAATATAAGATGGTAAAATTACCGATGTCCTTTATTCCAAGAATCATCCATATTATAGTGAACCGATATATGGTGTTGAAACCTCACCCCCAGAATTTATAATTTGGTGTCTACTACCATTACATTTTCATAATTTAAATGTAATTCATGTCCCAAATTACAAAAAAAAAAATAGTATTCATGGAAAACTAGATATATACATGAGTCTTGTCTTAAAAATTAATACTCACATTACAACATTTTTAAAGGATAAAAACATTATTTCATCTATCATATTCATTCTTATCTTTCATAGTACACTACATGGAATCTTATGAAAAATTAAATAAAATAATTGTGATATAAAATTTACAAGGAGGGTAAGTACACTAGAAAATATAATGAATCAATTATAATAATCATTATGGAATGGTAAATAACATAAAACAAATACCATGTAACCAATAAGCTGAGAAGGAAGTGAATAAAAAATATGATAAGGAAAACAACTAAAAATATTCCATTAAAAAAATTGGATGACACAGAATCAATATAGAACAGTATTAAATTGAAAACATGTTTCATTGAAAAAATTAACTATGAACAAAATACTTCCATATGATTTTCTATAATTAAAATCCCATGAATAATAGATATTGAATATTAATAAAGAAAAAGCATAATTATTTATTTAATGTTTCCCATTAAAATGATACATTTATCTTGATAACCTTTTTATTGATGTTTTAGTATACTATTATCTTGAACATTCATAATATGGTTTAAATCAATGTGTAGAAACACATCCAATCTTCTTGTAAACAAACATGAAGGGTTTTTTCCCAAAAAAATCATCCCATGACACTATATGTACAACATGGGTATTATATTAAATGGTCCCCATCCCTTTTCATTCATTTCCAAATCATTCCTCATATATTGAATAATCAATTTTATTAAAAAATTGTTACTTAACAAATATTCATATTGATTAAAGGATAAAGATATATCAATATTTTCCAATTAAATAAAATATTTTTCAATGTAAAAACCATATGGAAAATTGATATAGGGTTAAGAAAATGAACATATCCATGATAAATGATATGGATATTTAGTGTAAATTCAATATTCAATGATCATATGAATATAAATATTTCAATGGGACTAAAATTGTAATCAATATTGTGAATGTAAATATTATCCTTTTTCAATGGAATCTAAATTCGTCTAGATAATGAATGAGTAATTTATTAATACAAAAAATTACATTTGGATAAAATAAATGGTTGTTTCCTCGGATGAATGAAATTACTATAAAAATATATTTTAATAACATTCTAGAGGAATATATGTGTTTCATTTTGAAATAAAAATGAAATTCCATTTCATTGAATGTTACTATTTGATAAAATATTCATTAAAATTTATCCTTTAAAACATAAAAATGAATCTTAAATGAAATGAAAGTGGGATATCTTATGCAAGTTGTATAAGTTAAGAAGAACATTACTTTTATAGGGTAAAATTTTGGTAAAAGGAATTTTTTCAGAAGGAGAAAATATTTTTTCTTATAAAATCTTTTCTAGAAGGAAAATACGGTAAAAAATTATTTAATAAAACATTTTTTGAAAGTGAAAAATATTTTTATAAACTTTTTAGAAGATATGTTTTTTAGAAGAAGGAATGTTCTCTAACTAAAGGGAAGAGTAAAGCTGGATTTTCATAAAAACATATTTGTTAAAAATTATCACTAAAAATGAGAGTTAAATGGTAATAATACATTAATAGGGTTTTAAAAACCCATTTTAGGAGTAAATTACATTTTTTATTTAATAATGATCAAATAATTTCATTTAATGGTTATTAATGTGTCAGTTATCCAGAACCAAATGTGATTGTGAAGTAAACACTTGAGAAGACCATAATGCGGATATGAGAATAAGTCAATGAATTGATTATGTGTCTCAAATTTAAATCAACATAAAAATAATTTTAAAATACAAAAATATATAGTAAAAATTCATTACATTCATAATATTTTAACATTAATGACAAAAATAATGTAATATAACCCAATGAAAAGGAATGTGGTTATGATGTTTTTTACCACTTGGAAAATTCAAATTCAAATCCAATTAAAAGAAATATTGAAAATTTAAACTCAAGATTCAGTTAATAAAATCTATTTCATAAAATTAAATAAAAAATTTATATTAGATAAATTCCACAAATATGTAAGTTCTGAATTTGGAATTTATCTCATAGGTGAAAAAAGTTAGATGAAAATCTCTTACCTTATGTTTTCATTTTGGGGTGAATATACTTTTACATCATGTATAGTAGTTCAGGTAATGATATTAGACTATAAAATAACGTTAATTAAATTTTTTATATAATTTATTATCTTTTTATAATATATTTTTACCTATTTCTTAATAATCATTCATTGTTCTCACTATTTTAGGTGTTAATTGTCTAGTTCTTCATGTTTGATTTGACTTATTACACATTTTTCGTATTATATTGAACATGAATTAATCATATATATTATTAAATACTTTATTTGAATATGATATGTATTCAATATTTTTGTGTTTATAATAATTCATAAAAATCAGGGATATAAAATGAAATGCATTTTTCATGAAGATGGTCGGTCGTACCTACAAATGAACACTACTTCCATTTCATTATTATATTTAATAAATAAGTGATATATATATATATGTATATTATTAATAAATTATAATAATTATATCATATATGACATATGAATTTATTAAATCCATCACCTATTATATTCCATGTTGAGCGTGAATGAATCACATCGCTTTGAGGATTTGGTAGTCCATACGTCAAAAAATAATGTTATCTTATATACAAAAAATTAAATTCATTAATGTATGGGTTTATAGGAATTAAAAAAGTATAAAAACACTATTAATATCATATATAACTTATAAAAAATTATTTTCATTATAATTCCCAACATGACCTATGGTAAAGAAATAATGGATAATCATCCTCCGGCAAGGTGGTCGTCTGTCGTACACATGAATGAAAATATCAATACACTTTAGACATAGATGAGTCTTAGTGTAGGTATAAACAATTAAATACAGTCATATAAGTATAATTAAGATACTTATTTTATTATATGTTCATTTAATAATAAGATGTTATGGGGTGGAGAAGGAAATAAAATGATTGCAATTGTTGAAGAATGATATATCATTTTCAGGTAACACCTTTTGGTTTTCACAAAAGGGCTTACTTGGTTATATGTATACTATTGGTGAGGTTTCTAGGATTAGGTTAGGGGTGATTTAATATAATTTGGTTCTTGTTTTTGTGATATAGAGGGATATATTTGTTAGAATCAGTGGTAGGGGTGATTTCATTTTTATAGTGGAGGAGTTTCATCCTTGTAAATTTTTTTAAACTGGAAAACACCCATGTTTTTCACATATCAATTGGATCAAATAATGAAAAATGTATATATAAAATGGATTATATGGTAAAAATATTGACATAATTGTTTTTGTGTATATTTTATGGTAAATTTCCACCTCAAGTTTATAGTTAAGTCCCTTGTCAAACTAATTTTTCCCTTATTTGTTGAAATTAACATTAATCAAATTCATTTTTATATTTTTTCAAATATATTTATGAACATTTTATAAATAAATTTTTTTTTAATTATTTAATTTATTTCTCCAAATACTATTCACTGAATTGACAGAAATTAATTTAAAATTTATCATGTAGATAGGAGGACATTACAGGTTATAAAAGAAATAATATTAAAATGATTGCTAATGTTTTACATCAATTTCTAAGTAAAATTGATTAAAATGAACTGAATTAGATTAACTGACATATAGTTGAACAAATAAAACTTTGAAACCAATAAAAATATAATTTTACCTTATAAATAAATTATATAGAAAATTATTTTTCATTTAAAAATCGGTATTTTTCACAATAAAATAAAAAATAAAACATTAGGGAATAATAAAAAAACACCCTAATATATTTTTTAAGTTAGTATTTAAAAATTTAATTTTATATTTACGTAAAAAATTTATATTATTTATAAATATTTTATTTAAAAAAGTTTTTCCCTTAAAAGGAGTTTAAAATACCTTTAAAAACGTATTTCTTTTCATACATAAAATTATGATTGTTATTATTTTATGCCTATAAAATATATTAGAAAAATTTTATATAATACTTTAATTAATTTATAACATATATATTTAATTAATATCGTTAAAATTTATTTATTAATTCAATATATTAGGATAAAACACATTTATGAGAATATAAATATATCTATAATAATAAATTATTTTTTATAAACTTTTATATTTAATTTGAAAACTATGAATTCATCTTATATGTGTGTCAACCGAATATTTTTTAAAATTAGTTAATAATACTCAAAAAATATTATTTAATAGCTTGGTTATGACTTATTATATTAGATAATAACATTTTAATATTGTATTGTTTCTTGGTAAAACATTGTCCTCCATGTAAAGAAATCTATCAAAGACGAAATTTGTTACATGTAATGAAATCTATCATAGAATTTCATAAATTAAAATCTATATTTTTGATTGAATTTAATTAAAATATTAATTATAATATAATTTCTAAAGATATTACATTCTATTAAGTAATTGGTTTTGTTATCATACACATTTTCAAATGCAATGTTCTTATATTATTATTTCGAGCCTTTACAATCTCCCCTCCTTAATAAAATTATTTATAAATATTTATAATCACACTTGTTAATAAATTTTGTAAAATTTTCTATGCGGAAATCAGGCATTGTGATAAATATTTTTAAAACATCATCTAGAAAATATAAAAGGAGAAGTACAAAGGTCATGTGGACTATCATAAACTAGGTCTCAAAGTAAGAGAACATTAGTAGAATGTTGAGATGTTCACGTAGTGCAAAAGTGTAAATATTTATAGGATGTGATTGAGTTCATCAATCAAAAACAATTGAATGATCTGTGGAATATTCCTAGGGCCAAATCAATAAATCTATAATGGTTTAAAAGTAAATTTATTCAACAAAATTATGGTATTATAACAACTATTTTTTGTTATTTTTCAAATGCAATGTCAATCATTTATTAATCCAGAATATATGGAAGTATACATACATGAAATTTTTCCATTTATTTGAAAAATTCCATATTTTTTTCAAATTAGAAGTAATCACATACTCAATTAAATGGATATCCTATAATGAACACCTTTTTATGAACTAAAATCATCTTTTCAAAGATAGTAATATCCATAAAAATCCTTAAATGTTTCTCTAACTATTTTGCCAAACTAATATGGTTGATAAATTATTCTATAAAACTAAAAACTAATACAACTTGTTCATAATTAATATTTATTCATCATTTTTATTTATCAATAAATACACATAACTAGTACATCATATAAGATTGTTCTAGGACTGAAACCATTATCATCCTTCAGTCATGGGTTCAAGCCTCATTGCCTCTCCACATGCAACAGGTTATCACTGTGCATGTAGTTTTTCCTTTTTCTAAAAAATATTAATACAATTAATATAAAGTTACCATGAATGTAATTTTCATCATTAAAATATGGTAAATCACATAATATCCTTTTTACTTTGTTTTTAAATACAACCTCAATACATAAATACTCCATTTGTTTTATTTCAACATATGTGATTACTTGGTCTATGGCTAAAAATAGACCAGTCACTATCCATATCTATTAAAATCCATTATAATTGTTTATAAAGAAAATGGGAACTATCCAAAGCATATACCTTGGGATTTTCAAACAAGGTGTGAAGTAAGGATCATTTTCATGTTCCAGGTTACGCTCAAGTCATGCCCGACCCACCTTTTCAGAGTTGTCACCCTTTGGTACAGCTTTGTCTGATCCATGTCTACTTGTACTATCCATAATGTAATATACATCTAGGAATACCAATATAGTATCTATCTTACAAAAATTCATTGAATTTCATGTATATGTATCCTTAAATTCTACATCTAGATTATGTTCTATAATCTATGTTTTCTTAAATTTAGTTACCATTGTTTATACTAAACCTTTTTTTATACTAATTGGAGAGACCTTCCCTAGAATTCCCAGAGCCAGTATCTAATACAACTAAGATGAAATATGAAATAGTTAAATAATTTCCCAAAAAAAATGAAAATTGATTAATAGTTGTGGTAAACTAGATATATACATGAGTCTTATATTATAAATGAATACAAAAATTAGATATATTTTTTTTGTTAAGAATAAAAGTTCTTCCCATATACAATATCATTTTGTAAATTTTTTAGTGCACTAAATGAAAAGTTTGGGAAGTGAAATAAATTATGGGTGAGCTTAATGTATTTTTATAGATATGTATAGAGGAAAAATTTATGAATTTATCTGAATAATCATTATATCATGTTAAATTACTGACCAAAAATTCCACGTAGTTAATAAAATAATAATTAATTTCATAAAAAGTATGGGAAGGAAAATAAATGAAAAAAAATTTAATTTAAATAACTAGATATGGAATAATCAATATAGAAATATAATAAACTGAAAAAAAAACATTCCATTTAATCAATAATATTATAATTAAATGCTTCCACAGACATTTTCACAGTGAAAATATGATGGATAATGAATACTAAATATTACTAAAGGAAATATTTTGTTATCAGACGTCATGTTATCTAATCACATGATTCATTTACCATCAAGACATTCACAAGAGGCTTTAGCATTCTACTATAAATACCTTTCACAATACATTTTAAATATATGGGTGGAAACCCATATAACTTCATGGAAACAAACTCTAAGGGGTTTTCACCAATTAATTTCATCTCAAGAGACTACTGATTCATCATTGGGAATAACTAAAATGGTTGCAAACTCATGTATTTAATATCCAATGCATTCATGATATATTGAATAATCAATTTAACTCAAAAACCACATGCCTTATCAAATATCCATATTCAATAAAATATATGAATTTATCAAAAATTCACAATTTATCAAAAAACATTCAATGTAATCAATATATGTAAAAATGTTATATAGGATTGGAAATGAAATTTTCTATGATAAATGTGGTGTAAAATTTTGGTAATTCCTTAATAAATAATTGAAGGAAATTGAATATTTAATGGGGACTAACAAAGGAATTATGACATTGAATATAAATATTATCCTTTGAGAAGGGAGTTATAAACAATCCTTGGGGAGAATAAGTATGGTATCAGTTCAACATATCCCAAGTGGAGTAAAATAAATGGTTTTCCGTATTTAGGAATTAAAATACTATAAAAATAAATTGTTAAAACATTCCTAAGGAAAAAATTATTTTCCTTTTGAAAAAAAAATTGAAATGATTTTCATTGAAAATTTCATTTTTTTAAAAATATTTAAAACATATCCTTTGTTACTAATAATGTTATATTTAATGAAAAAATGTAGGTTAATTGTGTACATGTCCAAAAAGGATAAAATATCATTCCTTTTATATGTTTAAAGTTTAGAATATTATCTTGTTTTGAATGGCACAAAATATTACATTAAAAAATATGTAAAATCAAACATGCTAAGAATTTCTTCAATAAATATTTTTATAAATGATTATAATATTATTGAGAACATTATAATTTTTTTGAAGAAAGAAGGATCTCTGACTAAAGAAAGGAATAATGTTGGTTATTCTTAAATACATTTTTATAAATCATTTTGAATGAAAATGTGTGAAAAAAGGTACTATTATTTAAAAATGGTCATGAGTATCCATAATAATGTAAAACTATTGGTTTTATAAAAAAATGATCAAATAATTTCCATTAATGAAAATTCATCAATAAACAATCCCAATAAAATTGAGATATTGAATTCAACCCTTGAAAAGATCATAACATTTTTGTTAGAATCAATAAATTACTACATTATGTGTTTCAAATTTAAATCCACATTAAATAGATATAAAAAAAATAGATAGTAAAAATTTATTACAAAAATAATCTTATAATATTAACAACAATAAGGAAATAATATTAACCAATGAAAAGAAAACATGTTATGAAATTCATTACCACCTGGAAACTAATAATTAAAATCAGAATAAAAAAATATTTCAAATTTAAACTCCAATTAACATTAATATAAATTAATTATTGATATTATATATCCAAATAAATTGTAGTTTCACCTAGCTGTTATTTAAGTTGGGAATACTAAATTTATCTCAGAGATGTAAAAACAAAGATGGCATTCCTTTACCTTGGGAATCCTTTTTTTGTGAATCTACAATAACCTACTATAAAGTGGATTACAAATTTAATTAACATAAAAATTAGACATAATTATATTTATAAAATCATATATTAACGTTTTATAATTTATAATTATAATTTTTCTAACAATTAGTCACTATTATCTCTATTTTAGGTATTATATGCCTTGTTTTTCTATTTTGTTTGGAGTTTTTTGATTTTATTTTTAATAGATCATCATTACATAATATATATAATTTGAAAAATTATTTATTTATAAGATATTTTATTTATTTATTTATTTATTTTAATATGAAATATTTAAAGATAGGAAATGAAATACATCATTATTGATACGATAAGTCGTACGTTGTCAACAACAATACGTCATTTTGTTATCATTTTTAGTGATAAAGTGATATATATTTCGGGTCTATTTATTAATATTATAGAATAAGATTTATATTATATATTTATCATTGTTTTATGTAAACCATACCTTAAAATATTACATGTCTATCAAGAACGAATCTCATTACTTTGAGGATGTGTTAGTCCACATGTCCACAAACGATGTTATTATGTCTCCAAAAATTAAAATTCATGAAGGTAATTCTTATATAAGAATTAAATATTTATAAAAACATTATAAATATTATATATAACATATAAAAAATACTATATGATTCTAATTCCCACCAAGAGAGGTGGTAATGGAATAATGAATAATCATTGTTTCATGAGGCAGTAGTACATTGTACACATGGATGTTATATTTTCTACCCTTTGGATTGAGGCGTGTGTATGTGTAGGTAATAAAATCATAATAAAAACAAATAATTATATTTATTTTAAAAAATTTATTATATAATCATTGAATAATAAATGTTTTATGGGTGGATATAAAAATAAAATAAAAGTGGTCTTAAAGAATGTTTCCACATTTTCGGTTAACTCCTCTTGGTTTTCATAAAAGATATTCCATCATTTTATTTAATATATATGTGATGATTTTTATATAAGGGGATGGATTTTTTGAGAGGATTTTTTTCATATATTTTATGAGAAAATGGCCCAATATCAATGAATATGTGGGAGGGGTTACTTCATATTTATAAGGGAGGAGGAGTTGGATTCATGTAAAACAATTAAAGGGGATTCCACCCACGTTTTTACCATGTAAATTTGATTTAATTTTACACCTAATTTTATCCTTGTATATATATGGCATATATATAATGTATTTTGTACAAGTTTATATGTCAATTTGGGCCTTAATTTTAAGTTTTATACCCTTGTTTAGAAATGGTTTTCCTAAATCATTGTAATTAATGTTAACCACATTCACTAATATTTTTGGTAAAATATTAAATTTAGCATGTTATAAAGTATATATATATATTATTAAAAATATTTAATCCCTTTTTTCAAATAAAAATAAAAAATGTGGTAGAATTTAATTTAAAAATAATCCCACGGACGGGACAATAATGTAGTTTTTAATAGTAAAAATGTTAAGAAGTTTTCTAATTATTTATATCAAATATTAAATTAAAATTTACCATAATTACCTAAATTGGAATATATTGATATAATATCGATCTAATTATACTTTAAAAACAATAAAAATATAATTTATGCTTATAAATAAATTATACAAAAAATGAGGTTTTGAATAAAAAATTTATATTTTCACTATTTATCAAAAAATGAAACATCGGGAAAAAATATTAAAAAATCACCATAAGATGATATTGAATTAAATACTTTAAATTTTATATCCATTTTTATATATAAAGATTCAAATGTTAAAAAAATTGGATTTTAAGGTGTTTCTCCATTAAAAGGAGGTAAAATTTCATTTAAAAAATATGTCTTTTTATGCATAAAATTTAGTTTGTTCTTATTTTAAGCTGATAAATTATTTATTATAAATTTAAAAAATATTTTATTGAATAAATAACAACTATATTTCTTTGATAACATCCTATAATTGTAATTAATTTAAATTTCATGTATAAAACACCTTTGTGAGAACAAAAACATTTCATTTATTTGGAATTGGTTTTTAAATTTCATTGTATTTAATTGGTAACCAATGAATTCAAAATATAGTTTTTGTAAAACATATAAT
This sequence comes from Viscum album, assembly GCA_963277665.1. Lineage (NCBI taxonomy): Eukaryota > Viridiplantae > Streptophyta > Magnoliopsida > Santalales > Viscaceae > Viscum > Viscum album. The sequence continues at coordinate 1,236,692,697 of OY728164.1, forward strand.
ATAATATGTTATTTATTTTCATTCAAAACATATAATATAGTGTCTATTTTATAAAATAGTATATTAAATAATATATTTTCAAAATATTTTGTTGCCTAGTAAAACTCAATCTTGCGTGTTATGAAAGATATCAAAGAAAGTATTTATTATGAGTAACGGGATATAACACAATATTGTGTGAATTGAAAGATTTATCACATATTTAATTTATTTTAAATATTAATAATATTTTAAATCCTTGAGATATTATATTCCCTTACACACTTGTTGTGTGTCATATACGATATCGAATACAATGATCTAATGTTAAAATTTTAGGACATATATATGATCAACAATAGAATATTATTCAATGTATTCTAAATGAACTCCATTAGTACCCAATAATGTAACATTATATATGACAAAAATAATAACCACTAATCTTAATAATTGGAACATACTTAACATTAGTTTAAAAAAATCATTTTTAATCTGAAAAAAAATTCACAATAAAAAATAGTTGCAATCAACCTTGCTTCATATACCATATCTCGTTATCTATATAGTAATAAAAATAATACCACAGTATTATTTTCCATAAGATTGAGTAAATTATATCATATCCCAAGGTCTCTATCTATATGCAATCAATTATCCTGTTAAATTATCACATGCCAAGTTCAAATGGTATTATATTACTTTTAAACAAATTCATTAATCACTAGTACCATAATCCATACACTTTTATAAATATCAAACACAATACTAAAACCACTTTTACATGAAATATAATTTTTGGAAAAAAGGTTTGGGATAGTAGTAATGTTTATTGATTCCCAAAATCCATCCATCAATGATACATAGTTTGAAGTGAAACTCGTAGGGTATTAAAATAAACATATCAAAAGAATTGCCTTCATAAATAATTGGAATACATTATTAATACACCAATAAAATCCATATGAATACTAAAAAGTAAACATGACATCGCATAATTAAAACATATTCATATAAAAAATGGAAAAACTATAAATTAAATTACCTTTTACCGCATCATCTCCTTCTCCAGTGATAACTACAGAAAAGTTTAGTCTACCCTGATATTTGGTTTCATCTTTAAGATATTTAAAAGTATCATATATAATATAGGTTTTAATATACAAGTACACTCAGCATGATCCTCTCTAAAAATATTCATGTAAATGTAGAAGAAGATTATTAATTCTACTATGAATAATAATATAAAATCATCAACTAAATAGGACAAAATTAACTAAAAAATAACTAAGGATCATTCTACAAAAATGATCACAAAAATGAAATAATATTATAAATAAAATATAAATAACATGTTACTCAAAAAATGAATTAAATGAACTTTTCACCCTCATACCCTAGTGCATTAAATCCTAGAAAAAACATTCTATTAATACTCCCATAACAAAACCTCATGCCACATCCAAATAACTGAAACCAAATACCAGATATCATAAACAAATACTATATAATATAGAAAAATACAATAAATAACTATATAACACATTATGATAGAGTAATATTATAATGAAAATCAGCAACATTCCCAAATATTGAGGAAATTCTCAACTAAAAAAACACAACACTACTTCTTCATCACCATATATTATAAAAATAGTACGTCGCAACATATATAGTGCTTGCAAGAGATATTAAATATGGTTTAGTAGACATCCATCCATATAACTAATTTTTGGTAACCTGGTCAAAGGGATTCCAATTTACTTTATAAATTTATATCACTAGAGGGGTAACATAGAGGATAAAAATGGGGATCATTATATCAAGAATTACTTTCCATGTTTTTTTAAAATGTTTTGTTAATTATTATTTTTTATTATTTATAAAATTTATTTTTTTAGTTTTTCTTGTATTTTTCAATTAAAATGGAAATCGATAGGTGATTTAAATTCATTCAAAAAATAAAAATAAAAATAACGAAAAATAAAAGATGTAATTATGATATGAAATGAAACATAACGAGAAAAAATATATAATTAAGGGGATCTATTAAAAATTATTTATCAATGTTCATAAATTGATTTTTGAGGTTTAATATGATAATTTTACTGAGTGAGTGACTTCTCAGACCACTATACTCTAATTATTCTATATAATTACGATTGTTTGAAAATATGTTTTCCAACATATCTTATTGTTATGTGTTTTTATGACCTGAAAAATCATTACTTTTATTCTAAAAAGTTTATCTTATGTGTTTCAAATTATGTTTCTCTTACATGGTGTTTCTATGTATTTATATTAGGATATGTAATCAATTTATCTATAGATAATTAATGAATATCTTAATTTAATCAGGATCTATATTTACCACATAAGACATTATCTCACAAATTTCGACAAATTGGTCTAGGAGGATGCTCTTGTAAGAATAAGATTCTAGAGGGACTTCTTATAGCTAGAAGAGATTTAAAAATCATAATGTTACGTTACATTAGCACTTTATTATTATGGTGAATTATCTTATGCAACATTGAAGTCAGATTATTTTACTAGGATATGCTATTGTATCCTAATAATGTAATATTATATTAAAAAAATAAATTTAGTTGATATATTATCAAGATCTAGTATTTTATAGTGTAATAATTACTATGATTGTCTCTTGATAAGTCCCATAATTCCTTTAAAGTACATCAAAAGAATATTACCTATTTAAATACAGATTATTTTCACAAGAGTTGTTAAGAATATAATGATCTATTGAAAGAGAAGATCATTATCATCACTAATATAAAAGAAATTCTAAAATGTGAAATGGTTGTTTATATATCCTTAATATATTTTCTAATCTAAATCACAATATAAGACTAGAATTATAGTTATAGATATCTAGTGATAATGTTTAAACAACATATAAATAGATAATAGATCCACTAAAAAAGAGAAGAAGAAAAGTACTTGATATTTTTTTTAATATTATAAAATGAAAAATATTCAATATCTGTACATATTTAAGAATACATATCATTACCATTGTACTTATTAGTTCTATTAGTTATAATAATTTTCATCCTCAGCTACACCTCAGAGAATATCATTCTCTAAGGAGAATTTTTATCTATTATCAGTTTGTTCCTTGCAAGTGTGTTCTACATACATTCATATAAAATTATCTATTTATTTAATAGTGTTTTCACTCAGTGTACGAATGTTCTTATTACTGTTCATATCTCTTTCAAAGGGACAAATTAGTTTAACTATCTTGGACCATTTAATTAATTGATAACTGCTCATACACTATTGGGAACCCCCAATAAAAGAGAAATTATAATGAAAATCGTCAAAATATAAAGAAGAGTGTTGACGTAGTAGACTAGGGGAATTTTGTTCCCCAAAGCACTATATATATCCATGTTCAATTTCCATTCCACATGTTTTCATATTTTCGCTACATATATTATAAGGATTGAATTAGATGTTTATACTTCAAATATTGGGGTCTAATATTCATAAAAATATTATGAAGTCAATCCCCCACATCATGAGTTATAAAATATGTCAACATCTTAGAAAACAAATGGTATCAGATAAAGGGACTCTCGAGGTCACAACATCCAATGGTTAAATTTGAAAATGAGCCTTTAAATGTCTTTCTTGGATGATAAATGATAATGCAAGTTAATGGTTAGTGCTCTATATTTACATGGAAGGAAATATAGTTCCAGGAAGTCTTGTATTATCATCTTTATGAATAAACGGGTCTGATGGATTATATCAAATTCATTAATCCCTATAAAATTACGTAGTCAAAAAACTGAAACCTGAGATTATTAGTCTGATGAAAATTACTATTCGAACTCTAAATCTATGAATGTTATCCGCTCTGTGTTAGGACAATATGTGTTTAAAAATATTTCTCAATGTTGAAATCACAAGAAATGTGGACAACTATAGTAGTCTATTATATAGGCTCTGAAAATGGGAATGATCATAAAAATGAAACATCTAATATTATGATTGATATATTCAAAATGGTTGAAGGAGAGAGAATTACTCAAATAAATAGAATACCTGATGATTTTTATAAACATATATATATTCATTGAATTGATATCCCCAAGTCTAGATATTATTTAATAGATAATATATTTTTACCACTTATGTGTAGTAGAATCCTGGTTACTATTATGTAGTATAAAAAATTCAAAAAATTCAAAATAAAATATCTCATCAGGACTCTCATGATGTATGAAGCTGAAATAGAAACTATAATTGAGGATTAGAAGCTGATCAAGAAGGAAAATTTTTCTTTTAAGGTTCTAACATCTAAAGATTATAAAAACAGAAGAAGTGTACAAACTATGAATCATTAGGAGAAGAAAGTTTGTCAGTAAAATAAGAATAAAAGGATGCTCTTGATCCTTTTTCATGATTTATCAAAATGTTCTATAATATGTTCTATGTTTTTAGATGATCCCTCAAAAATAATCAGAATGATGATGAAGAATCTATAGATTTGAGAATCTAGGAGTGAAAAAATGTTGTGAAAAATAAAGACTAATTGTCAAATAAAATTAAAGATGATAGGAAGACAAAAGATAAGTACATAAATAGATATTCATTGAAGAAAAATAAAAAATCTATTAACACCACATGGAGTTATTCTGAGGATTCATGTTAATGAACATCAAAAAAAATAAAATATTATGCTAGAAATGAGACATCCAAAATATGATTTGTAATACAATCTGATGAGTTAAATTATTCTTGCTCTTCCAGTCAAGAATTTTCATCATAAACATTATTTTTATCATATTGTGAATTTATTTTGTACTGAACCACATTATATATTATGTATTAATTTTTAAAAATTAAAAACAAATCCCTTCAAAATTCCTCTAATAAATATTTTCGTGAAGAATAAAAGCTGGAAAAACCATTTTTTGACTTAAAAAACCTAGAGCAAAATGTACTCTCTATAATATTGAAAAAGATAAAAAATTTAGATCTTGTAGAAGGAGGATAACAATTTAAAAAATGTTTCATGAGTATTTACTAAAGGAAAATATTATTGAAATCAAATTCTAGGTCAAAAAAACATATAAAATAAAAATTTGGAATTGGAATACACGTTGAATGGAATAAACTTATTAGAAAACCATTTGATTATTTCCCTAAAAAACACCTTCTAGAAGTAACTTGTTTCTGTATGGTGAAGTTATAACGATTTCCTGTATTTTATATTTCTTAAATCAGCTATATTTTGGAAGTAAAATTACTTTTCCTTCAAATATTTTTTTTCAAAAACATCAATAAATTTTTCTCTCAAAAAAATTGGAATCTTAGATATATTTTTCCCACATTTATGATCCCTAAAAAATTATGGCCCCAAATAATTTTCATTTATTTTCCATTTTAATGAACAATATTCGTGAACATCAATACAAAATAAATTATGGATTGTGGTTTTTCAAGGCATATGATGGGTATTTATCAAGCTTTCATTCCAAATCCAAACTAGATAGAGGATTTTTAATGTTTGAAGATAATGAAAAATGAAATATGGTTTGAATTGGAAAATTTTAAAATAAAAATTATATTCATGTAAAAAAAGCAATTTTTGTTGAAATCTTGAAGCATAACCTAATAAGTATCTCCCAAATTTTTGATGATGTCCATCTTCATTCATTTGATAAAAATTCCTTCATTGATTTTTATGATAAATATTTCATGATTAAAGAACCCATAATAGAGAACGTTTACACAATAGATCTCAATTCCATGTATAGAAATAGAATATAATAATTAAATTATGAGATTGATGAATCATGAAATTGTTATAAAAGGCTTGGAAATTAAAATATTCATTCCATGTTAATGTTATCTAAAATACATTTAATTTTTGACTAACCTGATCTTAAATTTGATAGAAACATCATATGTGCTGCATTCTAGATGGGAATGAAACACAATTCATCATTCAATCCAATTGATGATGTTGCCACTCTCCTGAACCATCCTAGTGGGGACAATGCCGTGACTACCCCATGTGTGCCTCTGATGGGCTAGTGGTTGGCGACTTACAACGAGTAGACATATCCCACAAATGGGAGGCATTTTCCTAAGTACCTGTACACATTCACACATATCCAATCTCAAAATAATTAAATATAAAAAAACTGAGTAATCAATACATGAATATACATAGATTCCAACCAATGAGTATGAATGTAGGAAAACTAGAATGTTAATAGTAAAAAATACAATCCCACAAAAATAAAAGTCTACCAATGTGATTGAAAAAATTCCTAAAACACATCTGTAGAAAACCCTACCTGAAGGGTTGGTGTAAGATAGTTTCCTGATGTCATAGGAGCACAATACATCCATCTGATACCTCTAGGCACCACATATTCCTGACTCCCTTAGAACAAAAACAAATTTTCATTTTCCTGCACAAGACATGCCATGTGACGGAAGAGTCCATGTTGGGGTGAGTAAAACAATACTCAGTAGGAAAACCCAAAAAAGGAATTAAAACTCTGAAATTAATGAAATATACCACACACAAAAAATTATGTACATAACAATGGAAACAAATGTTGTACACCACAATGGAAACACATAATGTACAGTTAGTATGGTTAGATTTCATAGGTATATGTATAAACCCGGAAAAGAAGGATCTTAATTTATAGTCCAAAAATATTTCAGTCTATATGGAACTTGGTGTTTCGATAGTTCACATAGAATCAATAGCTCACAGACCATCTATGCTTCATAGAATGCTAATGGAAAATGGAATAGCAATGGCTTCTAGGGAGATGGTGGAACCTAGAGAGTATATAGATCATGGATCAATGATGGTGCATAGATTTTCAATGGGTCATGAAACACCAAAGTCACAAAGTCACCATGATCAAAAAGTCATAGCTAGCTATAGGATTCTACTCATATCGTGCTTGTTCCGGAAGAACTATCTCCTCAAACTATTAGGTTGTTAACAAACAACCACAAAAACTCATGTGGAGTATTTTTAAATGGCTATCTCATTTCAAGGGTCCTAATTAAAAAAATCACATCAAATTGAAAAATATTTTGAATGTTATAAATTTTTTTTGAGAATGTCTGACCTAGGGAAGGTATACCAAAAATAGCATGGCTGACCCGACCAAACCATGTTCGACCAACATGAACCAGCTTGACCTGGATCATCTTGGCCTGAGTAGGATTGATTGGATGGTCCGCTTGGTTTGACATGATGGTTAGTTATGGAGGCTTAGCTTATCCAGTCTCATCCCCACTGTAGGCCTGTTTACTCTGGTGGACATGGCCCACCCTGGCTGCGCTCACTGGTGTACATGGTTCACCCTAATCACGTCGTTGTAGTGTCATTTAGACATAATTTTCCCCTCCTTCTACAACCCCTAGTCACCCCCATGGCCACTTTCACCATGGGCTCCCTCCGACATGGTATTGCATGGAGAGTGTCCCAACGCCATCGCTGGTTCATCTTGACGCACTCCGCCTAGAGTGACCTCCCTTGTTAGGATGGTATGTCCTCTACATTCAGCCACCCCATCGATTGTTTTTCCCTACCACACTCTACCAGAACTAGATGAATCTGGTGCTTCTATCTATATCAGCTTATGCCACTACGGCCTTGCACAATTGTCGCTACTCCATGGATTCGTCGTAAAATATCTCTTCAATTCATATTGTATGTCTGGGGTTTCAAATGTACAGGGAGATGTCGAAATACTCAAAATGAATCCTAGAGGTTGAAGGGAGGTAGAATAAACAAATAACATAGGATGAATGGATATTAGCCTTGTTCATGTAACCCTTGATCCATTCATGTTAGAATGTTTTAAGAAGAACAAGAGTAGATAATCACAAATATCTATCTCACATTTTTAAAATAGACAAAAAATTATCCATCATGCAATAATAGATGAATCGATGATTATCCAGTTCATGGGTTGGTCTTCATTCCTTATTTGAATCTATGAATGAGGAAGAAGAATCGGGAAGAGATTAAAATTCCCTCCCTTGTATATAGATCATTCAGTAATGATGAATATAGGAATGTGTCATCATTCACCGATGATATGCTAGTGTTCATTACTGAGAGTGTTTCCTTCGATGCCTCAATGAAATTATAGGTTTATAGTGATCACCTTTAATTCATAACAAATGTTTCCTTAAAAATAAATACTATGCAGTGATCAATAAAACATTTTTATTAAAAACATTAATGATGTTTGTGTCCAATTTCAATATTTCATAGTCGACCAGTGTCGGTTGATGTTAGGCCCTATCAAAGGTAATTTTGGTTATCTCAAAGAAATTTTTCCCTCATATTATTGATCATGACACCCATTTAGAAGTTATTCCCATTTAAATTTGAAATCACATGAATGCTTTATCAAAAACATTACATTTTCACCATATTATTACTAGAACACAGATCCTTGGAATCTAATGTCGTCTCACTTCCCCATCTTGGAATTTTCCAGATTATTTTAAAAAAATAAAAGCAATGAAAATATGATTCATTAAATTATCCCCGACATAGGCCTTTACATCACCAAAATCCAAACTATAGGATACTCAACAAAAAGATGACGGTACCAATCATGAATTTGAGTCTCCCACTCCCATGTTCTCTCCTAGATATTCCCATGCTACCACCAAACACGCACATCAGGAATCAACAACCCAAAAAGGATATTCTTCTATTGACCCTTTATATCCACTGAGTTCTCCAAAAAATAATCCCCATCATCAATATACAATGCTCCCTAGTCAATGACATGTGATGGATCAAGAACATACCAACATAGCTGTGATATGTGGAATACAAATTGCTCTTGATGTAATTTTGGGGTAGATATTGGTGGTATGATTTCAATCTATCACTACATAGAATTTGAAAAGGGTCAGCATATCTCAAAGATAACTTTACAACCAGAAAAAAATCAATACAATCCACATCAAGGGAAAACCCAAAGGAAGTAATGGTCCCCCACCGGGAACTCTATAGGTATCCATATCCTATCATCATATGACATCTACAGGATTTTTGTAGTCCTTATACCATCCTAAATGATCTACACCATCTTAGTGTAACCTTCATCGGAAGGTGTGGCTATGGATTATCATGATAATCACCCTACTACTGTCCCCATGAAGGCTACAACTCGGATTGATCCAATAAACCTACTGTTCACCCCTCTAGATGCATCAGTGGTATAGGATAAACCATGGTCAGCCGAGGATGGTCCAATTTTGTCATCTCTACATGATGATGGATGTGCAAATGGACATGTTGTGGTTTTTTCTGAAACTAATTTGGGGGGGGGGGGATTTTTGCAAACACAACCGTCCGAAGCTTCTAGAAGGAAGTCACAACGACATAGTGACCCATCTCATCTTAAGGATAAAAATAAATTTATACAATTAAATTTAATTTTATAGTCACATGATGTTGAAGACTCTTAGAATCTAGATCCATATTGTATTACTCGTGGAATTACAGCATGTTTTCTTATGGCTGGTCCACATGAGCAGGTTAGTCCTTCTCATATAGGGTCTTTGAGATAGGACTAGGTGATCTATTGTCATATTCGTGACACTGGGAGAGCTAATAAAACAATGAATTGGGTCACGAGAAATGATTCCATTCCATCCATCATGGGTCTTGGAATTGACAGTAATCTGCAAGGTCTAGGGAAGAATGGAAGAGGGAATACAGGGAATGTTCAGAAAGTTATGGCATCAAAGGGTGGCCCCTTGACAAGGGGAAAGTCCCATATTCAAAGAAGGTCTTCTTATGGAACTATCAAGGGCTGGAAAACTCCCAGATGCTAAATCCATTAGAAATTTCATCATGGCCCCTAAACCTATCATTGTTGGTATTGTTGAAGCAAAAATTATCTTTAGCAATGGAATAAGGTTCAAAAGGGACTCCATGGAGTACTTTTTTGTGGAACATAACCTACATAAAAATGAGATGAACCATTTTTGGGTTCTTTGGCATGAATCCATTCATTTCAACTATTTCTTTGGAATGTCTCAGTGCATTATATTAATTTGTAGAACTGAAGATTATGATTTTCTGCATCTTTAGTGAATTCCTCCAAATCATATATTCGGAGAAATGAATCATGGGAGTATCTCAAAGTGATTTCTTGGTGGATGAATCAGGAATCTCTATCCATTGGTGACTTCAACATGGTGTTGAGTCCGGAGGAAATAATTGGTGGTAATTTTAAATGGATTACTGCTATTGATTTGTCTATATTCATTGAAAAATGAAATCTTTTTGAAGTTAAAATTAATAGAGATGATTTTAAATGGGGTAGATACCCCTAAAATTGAAGGAAAGCAAGAAAAATAGATAGATGCTTTGTTCAAATAGTTGATCAATATGCTTATCATTGGATTTTGGGTTTTACTCTCCCTAAATATCACTATGATCACAACCCAATTGTGGAGGAAATCAATACATGTTTGACAAGGTCAGGACCGTTTCCTTTTCAGTTTAATAATAGGTGTATAATGGATAATGTATATAAGGAAATGGTGCTGAAATCATGGAATATTGATCGATATAGAGCCCTATTCAGAGGCATGCAGAGAAATTAAAATATCTCAATTCTCTTCTTAATAAATGGAGAAAAAATAATTTTCCTAAATTTTATATGAGATTAGGGCTCCTGAGGATGATCATTCATGTGCTTATACATGAAATCAGCCTCAGTACACCCCATCCCGAGTGGAATTCATGGCCCATAATAAGATGGATGACTTATTAATGATCAAGGAGAGGTTGATGAGAACTCAAATAAATGTAAGATGGTTAAAATATAAAGATAGGAATCCATTTTTTCCAACAGACTATATAGGGATAAAATAGAAAAAGTAAGGGATAAAGAGGAAAACATTAATGGTCACCGTTAAACTTTTGAAAATGATATTTAGTTGGCTGTTGTTTAGTACTTTAGCGATTTTAATCTAATGATGGGCATGCCAATACACTTAAAATGGTTGGTAACATACCTGGATGAATCAAGGAGAATCATAATCAATCTTTCATCATAGCACCTCTCAAGGAGAAAAATAGAGCATCCCATATGTCCCTCAATGTGGATAATGCTTCTAGTAAAAATGGATTTGCTAATAAATTTGTTGTGTCTTGTTGAGATATTTTGTAGGTTGATATTAATTATTCTGTAAAAGACTAGGTTACACACTCTTACATACCATATGGAATAAATTCATGATTTATTTCTCTTTTACCCAACAAAAATTCAATGCCCTTGATATAAAAGATTTCAGGCAAGTGGCATAGGGAAATACTATTCCCAAGCTGATTGGTAAGATTCTCAATAATTGAATGGGTCGGATGGTCAGTGACAGGATTAATGGAAATGAATTTTCATTTATTTTTGGATGGAATATTCAGGATTATATCATGACCGCCTCAGAAAGTGTCAATCTCTTGAGAACAACATTAAAGGAAGGGAATTTCGCACTAAAAAATGACATCTCAAAGGCCTTTGACACACTCATGTGGAAATTTCATTTGGATGTTATTAAAAGATATAACTTTTATAATATGTTGATCAAGCTTATAATCACCATTATTTTTCCATCAATTTTGTCTATTCTCATTAATGTCACGCCTAGGAGATTTTCCCTTATACTAGTGGTGTATGTCAAAGAGATCTACTCACTGGAATTCTATTTTTTTTACTGAAGATTATCTTTGCAGATGTCTCAATGACCTTGCACACATGGGTATTTATTTGAAAATTTGGGCTAGTGGGAATTATTTTTCTTCATCTCATTTTTTATATGCGAATTACATCCTCTTGATTGGGAAAGCATCAAGGAAAACTGTTTCTTCCATCAAGATCATCATTAAGAATTAGGAAGAGGTGGATGGTCAAGAAAAAAGTTAGTAAAATCCTTAAATTTTTTTGAGAAATGAGTACTCATTGCGAAACCAAAAAAGATAATTAGATTCCTTAGGGAGAAAAAGGGTTCTTTCCCCATTCAATACCTAGGTTATGATCTATTTTGGGGAATGGTGCAATTACAATACATAGAGAGGATATAATCTGGTTTTGTGAATCAACTTGCTAGTTGGATAGGGAAGGTGATGTATATGGCTGGGAGGGTGTGTCTTGTTAATTTATTGATAACATCTAAGATTGTTCACATCATTTCTACTTAGAGGTGGACTAAGGATATCATCAAAGAGATGAAAACCGTGATACATAACATTATTTGGAAAGGGTAAATTCATGAATACAAGATCATCATTGTTTCCAAGACGTAATGAATCAAACCAATTGAACATGGAGGTATTAGAGTCAAGGACCATAGGAATTTTAATGATAATTTCCATTGGGGAGTTTACAAAGGGTTTTATTTCCAATTATAATTTTGATGATTTCTTAACTAATCACTTCCATGGAAGGTTACTCAATGGCCACAAATATTATATTGCATTATTGTAATAGGAATCTCTCAAATATTTGTTCATGTTGATAATGAATGAAAAAATGTGTATTGTTTGTAAGGACTCATATCGTAACTATTAGAGAACCTCGTGTCTTGAGAGGCCTCTCCAATATACAATAGATATTCCTACTAATGCAGTACACCTTTCCATTGATAATTTTTTAGCTGTCCTGCATCTATTTTACAGCATGGTCCCCTCTCAGGTGGAGCTGAAAATTCAATCATATAAGTTTAGGGATATTGATTCTTTGATATAGAAGCATAACAAGAATGGCCAGTTTGATAGTAGTGACTGTTATCAGATGGTTTGTGGTGGCCTCTTTCAGTCACCTACATGGTTTTTTCAATACATATCAATGTACATTCTCCCCCTTGATTTTCTTTAATCTAGAATATTTAAAAAATCATGCACCAAATAAGGATCACCTAAGTTGATCTATTTTTCATCTTGCATCAGTCTTTTACCTCTGCATGTTTATAGAAGAGAATATCCAAAACTTTTTTATGGATGTTTCATATGCTCGAAAGCTGAGGTCATATGTTGCATTCCTAATTGGGCTGGATCAGAATCAACATATGTTGCTTTTAGAGCTGATTTCAGGGCTTCACAGTGTTGACTATCATGACTAGGTCCATAATCTCTTTCTTATGTCTCCTACGGCTGTGATTGCCTACATATGAGATTCTTGAAATGCTAAACATTTTGATAGAATGTAGACGTATACTCAGTGTCGAAGGCTGATGATCCATCGAGACTTGTATGATTTTTCTAAGGTTCAATCAAGAGCGATGCACAATAGTGTTTCAAACATGCAAATTTTTCATGCACTTGGTTTTGTTGGGCGGCCTAGAATGCCTCAGATGCTCAAATATATTTGTTGGATTCCCCCGATCAGTCCATGTATCAATGTTAATGATCATGGAGTTGCTTCTGGTGGACCCAAACTGTCACGGTGTGGCAGTGTTTTTCGCATTTTTTATGGTTTTTTTAAATGATGTTTTTTTCATTTTACTAGTATTGGTGTTGATGTTGAAGCTGAGTTATGGGAGATAAATCATGCAGTCAGGTATGTTGTTTATCATAGTTGGAATCTGTTATTGATTGAATCAGACTATCAACTTGTGGTTTAATATTTGGAATCAGGAATGCATAATGTACAATGGAGTGTACTTATTGAATGGGGTTACTATCTCATGTAGGTATCTAATTTATATTTTGTTGTCTCACATGCTTACTGGGAGGCCGATCAGGTGGAAGATTTCTTTTCCAAGAGATAAATCTAGGCGACAGATATTATGTGGTCTTTCCCAACCCCGGAGAAAAATTCCTCACTGGTGGAGGCAAATATGTGTGGTGTTAGGTATTCTAAATTTTGTAATAACCACGTGATTTATTGACTCATCTTTTATTTCATGTAATAAATTTTATTGGAATAGTTCTGACTGGCTCCTCGGATTTTGGGTAACTATATCCCCATGTTGTGCCTCCCTTACTTGATATAAGAGTGGAAGGGTGAAAACCATTGACTATAGGTAAGATTCTCTATCTCCATCGACAAAGGATATCTGGAATGTGGGAAAATGCTTTGACACATCACCCATCAACTTCAATATAGATATCCTAATGTGAGCATTCAGAAAAACATTCCCCTTCCCATTAGTATATAAAATCGTAATGCTACTGTCCTGGTGTAACTCTTTCTGTCGTCTCAATGTCTGGTTCAGATCCTCATAAAAGAATATATATTTTTGATAGGTGAGATAAGCTAATATGGTAAACCACTCTCTCATCATGTATTTTCTCTAAATCATCATTGCGAAGTCTACCGATACGTGATCAATATCATGGTTTGTTCAGTTCTTCTCATCATACCTCAACTGGCATGAACCATAAGAAATCCCTAGTCTCCACTCAATTACGACACAACCAATCCCTATCCTTGATGAATCACAGAACACCACATACTCAACACTCTCCTTTGGTAATCTCAAGAATGGGGGTTATCATCAATCATTTCCTCATCTCCTGAGATCACTTGTATCACATATTTTTCCAAACAAATGGATACCTCTTCCATGTCAAATACATCAATGGTTCTTATACTACTTAATGGTTGGGTAAAAACATACAAAAGTACAAATCCTAACCCATAAATGTTTCCACCTCAGTAACAATCTTGGGTGGCTCCCACGAAATCACAATTTCAATCATCATCGTGTCTACTACAACTTGATACTATTAAATGACATGTCCCATAAGGTGGAACTCCCAAATCCAGAACTGACACATCAAGAGCATCCCATAAATTGGGTTCTCTCGGAGTGTGTCTATGTTCACCCTCTAGTGTATCACATGATCCTCCTCGTACAATGAGTACATTATGATTCCATCAATTAAGACCATGATAAACTGGGCTATGTATGTCTAGAAGTACATGATCCCTATGAAATCATCTATGGAATTCATCATTCTAATCATAAAAAATTATTCTTCATGGTTGTACCGTCATCTGAAGGATGTCTTTAGAACATCCTTGTCTAGTACATGAATTTGATGAGAACTAGATCTAAGGAAAATCTTTGAGAACCACCATTCCCCCTTCAGGTGATTGAAGTGGTCTTAAATCCTTTGTAGTGGATACTAATTCTTCA
Source organism: Viscum album (assembly GCA_963277665.1). Lineage (NCBI taxonomy): Eukaryota > Viridiplantae > Streptophyta > Magnoliopsida > Santalales > Viscaceae > Viscum > Viscum album. Next base: position 1,236,707,865 of record OY728164.1, read on the forward strand.
CAGTCACCATGTTCAGGCCCCAAAAGTCCACACATAATCTCACTCTCGAGTCTACATTTTTGGCATTGTGAACTGGGGCCCCCCAAGGTGAAAATCTAGGTCTCATGAAACCATTCCTCTATAAGTCCTTCATATATACCCTCAACTCACGATGTTCCATAAGAGATTTCCTATATGCATCTGTAGAGATTAGTGACGTTTTATGATACATATCTATGCATTATTGTACCTCCCTGTGGGGAGGAAATCAAGGTATATCCCTAGGAAAGACATCCTCATACTCCCCCAACATTGTTGGAAACTGGGAACTCATCTCGTCTACTATGCTGGGGGTTTGGCTAGCCAACTAATGTGTAATCAGTTAACCCTCATATGAGTAATTACATCCTACAATTTATGTGTTTCCTTTTCACCCGAAAGAAAAACCTAGTCCCATCACTATGAAATCACTACACTCTACGCCTAAAACAGTTAATCTAGGCATGTGCTACATATATCCAATCAAAACCAAGAATGACGTCATATAACCTCAACGCTAAATCCAATTGATCCCAACGAACCCCCCCACACACACACCCTAATGTAAGGGAACATTGGTAGGGCCAGTGTGTGACCATCAAATCATCATCATATGAGTATATATATGTTTGGATCGAGTCAATAGTATAACTGTAATTGATGAGTATTAAAGAAAAGTCATGGAAAGAAATGAATGATTTGAACTTGTATCTAAAAAATATATATCTAGGGTGGAAAAGTCACAGATCATACCCCAAATTGTATATAGTTCACCAGGTTCATATTCATCCATCCCCCGATGCTTGCCTCATCCATTTCCACTTGCTCTATAACCCCGTTGTGGACCACCTAGGGGTGGTGGTGGTAGTAAGTCAAACTTCTTCCAACAACCAACTCCTTTACCATATTCTCTTCCATGACCAAAACCTTATAGACCACCCTTTTGATTCCTACTCATCTTCCATTATAGTCCATCAGTTGTATTCTGATCATCCATATGAACAGTCGGGAAATATCGAAGCAGATGTCTCGGACCACCGTAGGAGTAATAGATATTAGGCTTTGGGTGACTCACTCTTACCTAGGAGCCCTGCACTACTGATCTAATAACCTAGGGTCATCCTCAAGAGTTCTTGGTCCACTTGGTTCCCTATTTCTTTTTTCATCTACCCACCATTGAAGACTCAACAACCTTGTGCTGGTTGGGACCTTCCACTACAGGGTTCTTCTTCACCAGAATGATCTCTACAACTAGAACTCTCTCTAGTACCCCGCAATATGTTGGGATGGTAACATATGTCATGGATGCCCTGATCTCCTATCTAATCCAATGGTTGAAGAAATGGTACCTGATGAACGGGACACACATAATATCTAATGATTATAAAAACAAATTGTAAATTTCTTTGAGTACTCTACAACTGTCTGACAGACCTGTTGTAAATGTAGGAGCTCATATATTCCCATTGAGTGTAATGTAACCAGGAAGAACTCCTCTATGAAGAGGTGCTCAATGTCTACCTAAGAGTGAGTCTTATCTACATTATTCTATATCACTAAGCTCCACAATCACCCCACTTGTCTCATGACTAGAACATTCATCTGGTCGAAAGGGGTCCACACAAGGCAGAAGACACGTGCAACTTCCTCCATCCAATCCTTAGCATCTTCGGGGGTCTAGATCAAAACTAAAATTGGGAGTTCACTGCCTTGGAAACTCATTCAACTCACTCAACCTGTGTCTATAATGTACTGGTATAATAGGTTGTAATTACTCCTATTCGGGTGGTTTTATCACTTGTACACCACCTTGGGGTTCTGTCTCTAGTACTAGTCCTTGTACCGAAACCTCATTGCAAGGTGTATCACCTTTGTTATCATGCATTAGAATCCTGTATAGTTGTCTATAGGGAGGCATCCTCAAATAGATCATGATGTTCCAATGTTAATAGAGTATACATGTTGAGATGAATAATGAATGACATGAAAACACACTCAAATTCATATATGGTTCGTGTTCAATTTATTGACCCTATAACGATTGTATTCATGTACTGAGTCAAAAAGAAAAATTTAGAGTCCTGTTGTATAGATATGTATGCGACTACACCAATACTTTGTAAAATGGTCTCAATGCCAAGCACAAAACACATTACATAATTTTCCTAAATTAATATCATATACTTTTGGTTCCTTAGTAAGAACTAACCTCCACTGATACCAATCTATCACAACTCGTCCTAGTGGTTCCACAGTCGGGACTACCCTAATCCCACCTATGTAAGTCTAATGGTTGGAGACTAGCACCATGTAGGCATATCCCACAAATGGGATGCATTTTCCTATGAAAATTTAAACACAAACACATCTACTATCACAAAATGATGAAATATAAAAACAATTATTTATCAATTCTTTAATAAACTACGATACCTACCACATAGTACAATAGAAATAAAACTGGAATGTAAATAGGGCCAAAATACAACCCCACCAAAAGTAAAGTCTACTAATGTGATAACTAAAGTTTGTAAAACTCATCAAAATAAAATCCTTCTTTATGTGTAGGTGTATGATAGTTTCCTATATTTTCTGGAGAAAAAAACATATTTCTAATCCATCTAAACACCAACAAGTCCTATTATACCTTGAACTACAACATAGTGTTGATTGTTTACACATTAGAAGACATGTTTGGGCTATTCCAGTATAAAGGTGAGTAAAACAATACTTTGTTGGACACGCCAAAACAAAAATGGAATTACCACTTTGTAATACATGAAGTCTACAACAAGGGAAACACAAAAAGTACACCACAAAGGAAACCCACAATGTACACATTAAAGGAAACATAGGAAGCACAATCAATAGGTCCATCTCACACATGGTTAATTCTAAAGAATTAAGGGAAGGATTTTCATTTAGAGTCTACAGATATTTTAGTATCTCTGACGCTAGATGTGTAGTTGGTGCATATAGCATCTATGGGACACAAAGTATCAATGGCGCACAGAGAATCGATGGATCATAGAGAGTTGAAGTTACAAGGAGCATCAATGGCACTAAAAGCATGTGAAGCATCAATGGTGTACAGAGCATTGATGGCCCACATATCGTTGATGGCACGTAGAGTTTTAATTTAACACTGGTAATTGATGGCGATTGGAGATTAGATAGTGCAAGGAGTACCAATGGGTCATGCAACCTCCAAGTCACTTAGTAACCCAGATCACAAAGTCACAACTAACAGTAGGATTTCACACATAGCACACATGTTATGGGAGAACCTACACCTCAATCCATTAGGTTATAAACCAATATACAAAAAAACACACATAGATTATATAAAAATGATTTTTTCATCTCAAGGACTGCAACTCCACAAACAGCTTGTACAATAGACACATTGGTTGAATGGTATAGATTATTTTCTTAGAAGGTCTGAATTAGGTCCGATATAGGTTCAATACGACCCTCCAGACCAGACCCGACCTGTCATCTCACTCAGCCAAATCTAGGTGACCCGACCCAACCCGGTTCAACCTAAATGACTCCGCCTGACCCGGTTCAGACCGTCCTGACAAGCCTAATCCTCATGGGCCACTAGAGCAAACCGACTTATATAATATGTACCACACTGCGGGATGGATAACTCTACTGGACATGGACTCTTCTGGCTATTCCCCAAGCCTACTCGGTCCACCCTAACCACTTGGAATCCATGTCACACCCCACTCTCCCATGGACCCGACGCGCTCGCTACCACCCCTTGACACAACACCGATCTACGTCTCGTTTCCAACATCAAGGCCGCATGCCAGAGCCTCTGGTTGCTGCCCGACACCTCTGACATCCTCTCCAGACACCCCTCCAGCATCCCTTCCTACAACTCCCCACTATCCCAGCCTTCCTTGTTGGGCCGATGCTACCTCCACCATTGATGGCCATGTCGAGCCATGCTAAACCTATTCCAGCTAGAGCTTCCCCCTACATCCACCACCGCCTTGTGCTGCCACAACCTTATGCTTTTATCCCACCATTTTGGTGGCATAGTGGAATAAATCCACAATTCATATAGCTCTAATTGTGTTTCAAAAGTTTTTGGATAAGTGAAAGAACATTTAAAGAACATGCTAAGAATTCTTAATGAATGAGAGAGGTTTAGGGGAGAGAGAAGGTACAATGAATACCCAATGAAAATATCTTCCCTGGGTTCAGTCAGCCTATATACATTCATGTTATACAGTTCCTAACATACATTAACAGCTAATAACAATCATCTGTATCCCTTTTTTAACACCTTAAAAAAATTTAATCCAATAATAATGGAAAAAATGGATTTATATGTTTATTGGGGGATCTGAATTTTCTATTTGAATCTATGAATGAGGAAGAAAAATCATGAAGAGATTAAACACCCTACCTTGTGGTTCTATTATTCATTAAAAATAGTAGAGTTATGGGTCATTATTGATCATCAATCTATCAACATTCATCATTGACTGAGTTTCCTTCCATGCCATAAAGGAACTCCATGGTTATGCTAATAACCCATAATTCCTGAAAAATATTCATTAAAAATAAAAACTCTACTACATTCCATAAGATATTTTAATTAAAATATTTTAATATTGGTTACATTCAATTTCTATCATTCACAGAATGCTAGTCGATGTTTGGCCCCACCTATGGTAAAGTCACAAATCTAAAAACAATTGTGCCCTCCGATTTCAAATCTGGGAACTCGTTTAGAAGTTATTATATTTTATAAATGAAATTGTCTACATGATTTATTAAAAACATAAAATTTTTACAGTATCATTTTTGGCACACCGGGCCTCATAATCTCACACAATCTGAGTTCTTGGTCTCATAAATAAGGTAATTAATTTATTGAAATAAAACCAGATAAAATTTTACTTATTACACCTACTTCTATTCAAATATAAATTACTTATATGGGACTATTCAGACCAACTAGAATTGAAATCCTTGCTAGTAAGTCATTGGTGTGTTTTGTATTTTGTGAATTTTTACAATGTACACAAGTATATATTTTAATACAAAAAAGTGAATAATTTTTTCTATTTATGTCAATTTTTATTGACTTATGAATGATAAAATACATTTCAAAATTATTTCTTCAAAAAGTAAACATCAAGGTAAATTTGAGAATCATGAAATTATTATTATTTCCATAATTAATTATTTAAACAAACAATCTCTACCCATGAGACACCTCAAATAATTAGTGTTGTTGAAATGAGGAATAGGACATCACAAGAAATTTCTTGGACTATGTTATGCGAATAAAACATTCTAACTCATTTCCAATATGAGGTTGTTAACACATTATGTTATGTCATTAACAATGTAATAATAATCCATATCTCAAAGAAAACTCCCTATTATTTGTGTAATAAAACAAAACCCATAGAAGGGTACTTGAATATTTTTGAATGAATGGTTTACAACTTGATAAATAAGGATAATATCGGAATGTTAGATCTAAAGTCTAATATGGGTTTCTTTCAAGGTTATTCTACTACAGCCAATGACTATAAATTTATAATAAATGTTCATGGTTGTACAAGAATCAAATGTTGTGAAATTTGATGAATGTAATACATTTAGTTATAATATTATTAAAATTAATGATAAAAATTATTTAGTTAAAAATATGAGACTTCAACACCTTATTAATGACAACATGGATGATGATTTGGAATGTAAATATATTAAACATAATGATATAAGGGTATAAACTAGTGAAAAAGAATGTTTGTTACCAAGAATACCTAGAAATCCTAAATAAAATCCTTTGGTGAAATAATGGGATACCTAGATGAAGAAGTAATACCCAAAAAATACAAAATAAAGTAGAATATTATACTTTTCAATACCAATTAGAATCTAAATTTTTAGAATAAGCCTTATCTAATGAGGATCATATTAACGCAAGAATAGATAAATCTATTCATAATAAACAAGGTATGGGAACTAGTTTAAATACACTCAATCTATACATTATGCTTAAGTAAATGTGTTTCTAGAAAAAATATATATGATCATGGTTTAATAACACAAAATAAGGCTACATTAGTTTCTAAATGATACAATCAAGATAAATAATATATTATTAAGAAATATTTTCTATCATATCTAGATCGTAATAATTTAGAATCCATTTAGAATATGAATCATATATGAATTTTAAATTATAATATATGAATGTTAAGTATTCATTTTTAAATGGTTTTTATTGAGGTATGTTTAAATAGAACATACTCAGAGTTTTGGTGATCCTAATTTTAAAAAAAAATTCTTTAATCATAGCATATCCATATATGGACATGATGAGATCAACGGGCTTGGTATGTAAAATAATGGTCATCTTTTTATCAAATTAATTTATAGGAGGATGTGAATATCCAACTCTATTTAAGAGATGTTATTTCTATGATATTCTGTTTTTAGAAACCTATGAAAATACAAAAATTGTGAAATGAGTTTTTAAAACATATACAAAAATAATTTCGGATGAGTTTGATGGGTGGACTAAACTATTCTTTCAGATCTCGAGTTCATGAAAAAAATAGGAAATATTTTATGTCAAATAAAATATATACATTATTTACATAATGTGATTTTACATTAAAACAATAAGACTTACTCAACCACTATGAGTTTAACTATCAAACATGACTCGAATGAAACTAGATAATCGATTGACAAGACGTTTTATAGAAGAATCATTGGATGTTTTTTGTACCTTGCTACATGTAGATAAGGCATTATGTTTTTTATATTACATTGATCAATATTTTTACCTAATTCAATAGAATCACATTTGAAGGTCCTGAATGAAAATTTTTTAGTTATATAAAAGGGACTTTATCCCATTCTCATATTATTTCAAAAACCTCTAATTCTAATTTAATTCAATACTAAGATGCTGAATTTTTTAGATATTTTTTAGATAGGAAAATAATATTAGGAACCTATACTTTCCTTGGTAAATCCCTAGTGCCTTGGTTCAAAAGAAAAAACACTATGTTTCACAACTAAATACTGAAGATGAATATATCTCTATAGTAAGTTTTAGTGGACAGGTGTTGCACCAAAAACACACCTTAATGGATTTTGAATTTAATTTTAATCGGATTCCTATCAGATGAGATGACACATGTGATATCATGATCTCGAGGAATCAAAGAATCCATTCAGGAAGAAAATTTATTTAAGACATAATTTCAGGAGAGATTATACACCAAAAAATTATATCTCATTTGAATTCATTTGAATAGAAAATAAATAATTATATACATTTAATAAACTATTTCTTATTGATAGAATTGATTTTATTGTTTCATAATTTGGTATGTTTAATTTTAATAAATAATATCTTATATCATATATACCATATTGAAAGTAATTAAATTATTTCCTTTTATTAACATTATTTAAGTACTATTATATTGAGTACTAGTCATATCCCATCAACCATTTCACTAGATCATACTAATAATTACCCTCGACATCACTACAAAACACCTCAATTACCACTATCATAAAATATTTTGTATCAAATATACATTTGAAATGGATTAAAAAATGATGAAGCCTATTTTAATTTTTACAAATTTTAAATACCCTAATATTCTAACCCTCCAACCCTTCAAAACCTCTACAATGGTGACAATTTATATAATGGAATGTTCCTATTCATACATAATGAAACATCAAATGATCTCAAGGAATGTCCTATGTGGATTGTCAAATGATTTTCAGTGTCTAGATAAGATGGATATGATGTTGAATAAAGACATAAATTATCAATTTTGGGAATAAATTTGGGATGATTCATGAACCATATTTTTCTTCGATAAAAAAATTTCATTATATTAAAAAATTGGTAGTATTTTATTTTGTTGATAATGAGTACCTTATGACTACAACTATTAACCATAAATATATGTAGATAACCTATAAAATGAAAGATAAATTGATGAAAATACCTAATAAAGGGTATCCATTATTTAGTACAACATTATCTAACATGGAAGGAGTCACCAATTTGAAAATCATATTGTTTCTTTTTAATCCAACATTTGTTGAGAAGAATAAGTTCAATAATTTGGAGCATGAAAAAAAAATTTGACCAGATTTATCCTGTCATGAATATCTTAACAAAATGGTGAGTTTGAAAAGATTATTTTTCATGATAACATGTTTCAATATATTTTTATGTTGTATAATCTTGTTAATTTTTAATGATATATTCTACAATATATGTGTCATGTTCAAAACAATTGCTTAAATTTATATCCTTTTAGAAAATCATAACTCTTATTTTCTAGAACTCTAGAGGGGGTTTGTATTTAAATAATGAAACTCTTAGTCATGGGTTGACAACTCAAGGTGAATGTGTGTTAAGGAAAAGTGATTTTTTTATGAATTTATGTTATGAAAATTGATTCCCTTTTCTTTTAGTATTGATTCATACCCAACATCATCTCAGGGAGTGTCGTCTCATCTAAAAGAGATACTGGTGATTGTGGAAGAATCATCTCATAACAATGAGAGTAGAGAAATTCATGAGAATGAAAAACACTATATGTAAGTTCAAATAGGTTACATGTTGCTATAGACCAAAAACCTAGTTTTTTTGGAAAACACCACTCCTACACCTTCCAATGTGCCAATTCAACTGTAGAATTAATGGATTTCCTTAGATATCACTATGATAATTTTGGGTCTGTCAAGACAATGCAATCTCCATAAGATCTGATGTATCACCACTCTTAATTGAGTCTCATTCTCAATAGTTGTAAAGAATGTATTAAAGAATAATTCGTTGGATAAAATCAAAATAATATTATCATGTGGATTAAGTACCTTGTGTTTCTAAACAATGGTCATTAGAGAATAATGTGTTGAAGTTAAGTAGGGAATAAATTCCCCTATTTCTTTTTGATTCGTGAAATGAATAAGTACCGTTAATTGACAATAGTATTTATAAAATACTCAAATGAGATACTCTATGTTATTTTCAAAATTAAAATATTTAAAATTTCAAGTCCTTGAATCCAATGGAGAAATAAAATTTTATCATTATCATATGGTGTCAAAGTCACATATTCATAATGTGAAATTATTGTTTAAATATTTTATTGAATGCTTTTCAGAACAACCCTATAAGAACTTCATTTGGACATAATGTTATGTTGAAGAAACTGGTATTCTCCAAAACCATCGATATGGTGTCTTCATGTGTTAGATATATAAAATGTGATCTTACATAAATGTATGTTTTACTATATCATTACAAAATTGTTATTGATGATTTTATAAGGGCATTGTTTCCTCCAAAGGTAATTGTTAGATCATTTTTTAAATCAACAATGAATATTATTTCTACGCTAAAATAGAGACTTCCAAATAAATTATTTTATGTAAATAATGAAGTAAATTTAATCATCATAATGCTATAAATAATTTATATATCATTATATTACAATATAAAAGCTGTGTAAAATAATGCGTAAGACTTACATCTTGTATTATCTAACATTATCCAGATATAATTATCATAAAATGACGAGGTAGAGGATGAAAACTTTGCAGAATCTTCATATTAAAATTTTCCTTCAAAAGGAAAATAAATTGTTTATTTCATTGGTCTAACACAGAATCAATTCTATATATTGAGAAACTAAATTTTAAATTGTGAAATGAAGGGTGACTTATTGAATGTTTTTTATAATATATCTCAAAAGGTATGGAATAGATTTAAAATCCTTTTATACTATTACAAAAAATGATATGGTGAAGTGAATTGATTCCTGTGATGATGCATGTTTTCAAATTTTAGGAAGATAGATGCCTGAACTGAAAATTGTTGAATTTTTTCTGTCCATATCTATGTGCCTTAAAGAAGTCATTGATCCATTTGATTCCCACCAATGGGAGAGTTATGAGTTTTATAATGAAATATATTTATCCTTATGTCATCCGTCCTAAAAATTACTCTTTACTATTTCAGATTCAATCGATTTGGGGAGAGTAATGTAATCCAGTCTGAACAACCATTCTACGATAGTATAGTTTTATAATGAAGACCAAGTCAGTCTTGCAGTATCCCTTCTGACATTGGGTGATGGTTTTGGCTTTAAATTTAATGATTTTCATCCTTCATCCTCATTACCTCATTATTATTCCTTATATTTATAACATCCTACCTTAAAATATCAATTTCTAAAAAGTAGTTGATGCATTCTCATTTTGTTAATTGAATAGTTTCCCAGTGGATGAGAACTCTCAAAAACATTTTAATTATACAACTTTTATGAAATTAATACATTTTAATCTATTTCTTTTAAATTGTCATTTTAATGATTGAAATTATTTACCTTTTTTAAAGTATTTATTTTTTATACTACTCTTCCTGAAATGATATTAATTATTTAATATCTTTACTACTCTTTCTAGCATGTTTACTATTAAAAATATAATATCAATTTTGTAGATATTCGATTCTATTATTTTTTTTAATTATTTTAAATGTATTACATTATCATTCTCTTAGTATATAATGTTTTAATGATTCATTATGACTTTTACTTAATGAAAAATCTTTTTTTAGAAATAGAATGAATACATCAATAAAATTTGTGTCAAATATGAACTAATTTCCTTTTTATATATATTTTTAATATCATGAAAATGAGAGGGAAGGAATGGAAAATTCAACAAAAAATCTTCATTCATATTTTTAAAATTGGAAGAATGAATTAATGATTTTGTGAGGAATGAATGTTAACTTACAATGAATAAAAGAAAACAGAATTATTTTTGAAATTTTAAATCCTTTTGCCTGAAATTTTTGTTTTTCCATTTCATTGGTTATGTGATAAAAAATAAGGGGAGATTTTTGAAGATTTGTTATTCCATCATATCATTTTGTTATATATTTTTATGACTCATAAAATCCAAGATTTGTTTATAACTTGTTTATCTCATGTTTTTTAGATTTTGTTTGTATAACACTGTGTATCTGAATATTTATCATACAATATACAATAATTTTATCTCACCTTAATTGAGTAATATTTTTAGATGATCATAATAATAATGTGCAACATAAGACAACATCTTCTAAAGATTCACTATGTTTCTCATGAAAACTTTTCTAGTTACAATAATGTTATAATATTTTATTTTGTATCTAGAATAAATTTTAGAGTCTAAATGTTACATCATAGTAACAGATTATTTTTTTGGCAAAAGAATTATCTTGTTATGTATTTATATCAGTTTATATTACAAGGATGGTATAATTTATATTAAAAAAGTTATCATAAATTGAATATTGCATGCAATCGATATCTTAAAAATATATAGTATTTCCAAATGTCATGATTACATTCTCAATCTCATGATAAGTAACTTCATTAAATTAAATTAAATTAAATAGAGATTATTCATTTATGGAACGATAACTCTACAGAATAATTTCAAAGAATATGATGATCTTACGAACATTGAGATCTCTATCATCACTAAAAAAATTAATTCTTATTTTTAGAATGTTTGGTTGCATATCCTAACCATATTATATCATAACAATCACTATATAATACTCACATTACCATTAAATTTATCATTCACTCAACATTAGAAATCATATAATAACATATGATAGTCTCTTCAACAAATTAAGGAATAACAATAGTTGAATTGTAACAGCCCGAGATTTTATGAAAAATATTCTTTTTTATTTCACTAATGTCTTGTGTTGTACGCTACACCAAATGGAGCTTGCACAACACGCATCCTTGACTTGCCTTGCATTACACGCAATCACGACCTTCCTCGATAGCGTGTGTAGTACGCAATACGGAGTATCACTAAACAATGATATGCTATTAAGATATTATTAAAACTAGCCGTTATGAATAGTAATAACCACTTTTTAAATTTTAGAAATTTTATCTCTCAAAATGGACTTCATTTTTGGATTCGGAGTATCGAATTTGGACTAAGGTGAAATTTTGGTACATTTCGGATAACTTCCATATTCAGATGAATAGTGAAAATTACTAAATTATAATTAAAAACAACTTTTTTAATCGAAATAATTAATAGAGATAAATTATTAATTTGAGTGGTTTTAAAGTATATTTAGAATATATTTTTACAGTTTAATTCAATGTTGGTCATTGGTTGTAATTTCACATTTAAACCAGACATAATCAAGTGTCAATCTTTTGATATATTTTGTTTCCTAAAAACACGCTATTTATTTTAACAGCGGGATTTAATTATAAAATTAATTAATGCAACTTCTATGTTATGAATTTGGTAAAATAGATTTCATTTTTGAATTCGGAATATGAAATATAGCTTAGGATGAAATTTTGGCATTGTTCTGAAAAACATCAATTTTTGATGAATAGTGAAACTACTAAGTGGTAGTTAAAAAAACTGAATTTTTCATAAAACTTAATTTTACCGCTTCTGTGAATGGAATTTCAAAAATCCGAGAGACACGGTTGATGTAAATAAGTAAAATGTGGTTCAATGAGATGAAAATAATTTTTGGTGAATAGTAACTTTTTACTTTTTTTTACCACGGTTAATAGTAAATAGGGTAACTAAGGGTAAATATGATATTACTATTACCCTAACACATGTCCTAATTCTATTGGATAAGTGTAATTCGACCAAAAACAACCTTATGAATATAATATGACCATTTAGGTCCACTTGGATTAGATTATGACATTTAATATTATTTTATTTAATGAATAGTTAAAATAGTTAAAATCAAAGTTTAATAACTAAAACATTTTTAATATGTTGTTATACATATAATAAATTCGACTATAAATATTCATTAGAAATCTAAAAAGATTTCCTACATAATGATATTTTATTTATAATTTTTAGACTTTAAATAAATTAATTTATGTATGACACAACGATGATGCAGTAATTACCCTTTTAAGGAAATATTAGATTAATTGATGTTATAAATTCTCAAATGAATGTAATTTTAGACTTTTTATGAATTAGACTAATTTTCTAGGTTATTATGATATATTAGTGTTGATTTAATCAACTTGGTTCGAACATATAATTCTGTTATGACTTTCACAAAAATCATATATCAAATAGTGTCAAAATTGACACAAAATAGTTTTTAAATCAAATATTATATTATTAATTGTTATATTGTTCCTAAAAATCTAAGGATTGGCCAAATGACTTAGATAAGGATATATATATTAATTATAAACAATTTGGGGTTATTTTGGCATGTTATAATAAGTGTATTAACCATACAGTGAAAGAAAACAAAAAGACACGGTAAAAGTTAAATTATTTAACTTAGAGATAAATCTAATTGATAAGGTTAAAATAATACCCTAAACTTGTCTAAATCCTATTGGATGATAGGATTTCGATCCATCCCCACTTTATCTTCGAAATAAGACCCTTTGGAACCATTATAAACCGATTTTGACTTTAATATAAAATAATATTTTGAGATATCCCTAAGGTGCCCCTCTCCTCCCTTATAAAAGGACACCTCCGCCCCCTCCTCCTCACAACAATTTGAGCACTCAATCTCGGCCAATCCCTGCCCAAATCCCTTCTCCACTTCCCTAGAATAATCCAAGAGGTCCTGGTCTTCTTAAAAGACCAATCTTTGTTCCCTAAGTGGAGGATTCAAAGAGGTGTTTCAAAGAAGAGGTAATATCCATTACCGATCTTTTCAATTTCTTTCTTCTTCAAACTTCTTCTTCTTTAGTTGTTTCATGATAAAGTAATAACATCAGTATTTCTTATATACTGATATTTTATTTTAAATATGAAACAACTCTAATTCACCTTCTATCCATCCTACGGAAAAATGAAATCACTGCGCGTGCGTACGTACGGAATACCGTCTCCACGCCGTGGTGTAATCTATTTTCCACCACCACCTTAATAGGATGGGTATAATGGTGTAATGAGTAACTATATATGATTATTATAAAGTGATATTGATACTGAAATAGTCTACATACACTTCAACACAATTCCACGACCATGGGAATGATATCATCTCTCGTGCGTACGTACGGACTACCGTCTCCACGACGCGATGAGATTCATTCTCAATGATTAACCATTCATGAATGATTATAAAGTATATATAATAAGTACTAATGAAATATATTACATAATAATGATACTGGATTTATGTAAATTTATATGTATGTCATCTACTTAATTCCATTCACTTCAATAAGGAAATGAAAACAGCGTTCATGCGTACGTACGGACTACCGTCTCCATGAACGGTGTTTTTCATTTCATTTATCTATCTATTATATATATATATATACTGAATATATATGATATATAAATCATATTTTATATTCTGGAAGTAATTAAATCATGATATAAGTAATAATAATGTCAATAATAACAAGTCAAAACACCTACGATAAATGAAACGATTTTACCCAAAACGCTTCTTTAACATGGAATTTACAAAAGAACGGGTAATATAATGTCATAAGTGAACCATATATGATATCATAACAATGAATATGATTATGGAATAAGTCAATAACATGATATAAATCATTATACAGGAGGTTTAGACACTTACAAAGCAAGTCGGACCTAAGGTAAGGGAAATATCACAATCTTATTTTTATCCGAGATTGTTTATTCGTAAGTACTTACTGGGGTGTATTTTATCATCCACATCCATGTTTCATAAATATGTAATATTATTTCCATTCAACTACAATTGTTTAAGTCCTATTTTACCCTTAGGTTAGTTTTTAGTAAAACATATGAAAGGAATCTTTTTTCGTTTTTCATACGAGGTACCTTTTTTACTTTTCCGACAAAAGTACGAAGAATGTTTTTTTTAACTTATACGGAAAGAATGGATTTTTAAAACAGTATTTCCAAGAAGCTTTATTTACAAGTTTTCAAGTTTATTTTTAATCAACTTCTTTTAGTTTAAAATTGTATGACATGTTAAGAAAGGAAATGTATTTTTGAAGTAGAAAGGATATTTTCCTCAAAAATGAAGTTCAAGTATTTTATCAAAATTATTTTCCATCTAAGATAATAAAAGGGTTCTGTTTTTATCCCAATTATTACATGGATTTGATTATGTTGTGATGGAAAAATTTTTATGAATTCCGTTATCTTATATGAATTGTTTTATGATGTCATCTTGTTTAAGAATCCCATTTTTATTACATGGGTTATGCGATGAAGTATGATTTATGATTATGTGGCACACATAAGAAAAGATTCATTATAAGATGGGTGGTACCTATATATCCCTCCAATGCATTGGGTAAAGATTTTATATCTCATGAGGTAGACAGGGCTGGAACGGTAGGTTATACCGGTTCAGTGAAACAGGACTGAAACGAGGGTTACTCGATTCAGAAAGGGACTTTGTCCACTAAGATAGTCTTGGCAATGAGTCTTGACTAACAAGAAATGATTCTCAATGATTATGTGTGAATGCCACAAAGTTTCATGTTTTAATTTATGATTATTGTGATTACATTTCACTGCCATGATTTATCCCATGTTATGAAATTATGCTCTCTCTTTTGTAGGTTATGATTTCCAAAATGTTATGTTCTTATGAATATGATGTGATTGATATTTATTTTGTTTACCTTTACTGAGCATTTGAGCTCACCCTTTTATGTTTTCTTTTCCCCAGGATATAAATAAAGGTTTTAGGTAAAAAAAAGGAATATCTTTATGTGAGATGTTGAAGATCTTTCACCACGATTAGAAGATTTTATTCCGAGTTTCCAAAGACACTAAACTATTACGATCCTTGTGTGTGTGTTTTTGTTATGTACTAAGTATTCCGCAAAAGTAATGTAATGTTCATGTATGTCAAGCTTCGGGTCTCTACAGTTGGTATCAGAGGAAAGGTTTAGTCAACCTTTGGAAACTAGGATGCGAGAACTTTAGTGAGATCCCTAGAGATATTTATAAGGTATGTCTAGGGATGTCCCTAAGGATAAGTATACGTATAGGATACAGTCCTAGAACTATGGTAACGATCATAGAATTTAACCTAATATGTTAGATATTGAAGGTACTCCCTCTTTATTATATTGTTTTCCCTATCATGATTTTTGCCTCTCACACTATTCTTTTCTGGGTTTTAGAAAATGGCTGGAAACAAGATGATTCACGATAATGGAGGATATGATGGACAATGGAATGATATTCTTCATAATGAAATGGGATTTGGAAGTCCAAACATCATTATTAGGCCGAATCAGCAATCTCATAATATGATCAATAAAGTAAAAGTTGGTAAGTTTCCTGACTCGGCTAATAAGAGAAAGATGGAGTTTCATGATGCTCATAGAAGAAAGAAAGTTCAATTTTCCCTATGTAAATCATGTGGGAAGAGGCATCAAGGAGAATGTTTCAAAGGAACTGGAAGATGATTTGGGTGTGGAAAAGAAGGACACAAAGCAAGTAAGTGCAAAGGAAAAGGTTCAGTTAACACCATGGATGAGGATAATGGTATTGCTACGACATCAACAATGGTTAAATGTTTTAAATGTGGAATGTACGAGCATTATGCAAACCAATGCCCTAAGGGAAAGTCTCATGAAGAGAATCAGTATGGTCGTATGGGTAGTATTTATGTTGATGATGATGAAGAGACTACAAATGATATGTGAGATTAAAGAATTGTTGAAGCTTGGTCAATGGTTTAAGAAGGTAGTGGAATGATTACATGTTTATCAAGTGTAATGTTGTATAAAGAATCTCATGGTACTATGGAATAAAGAGACATATAAGGATTGATACAATGTTGTCTTTCCTTGAGTTTTGAAAGTGTGTGATTAATGCTACCAGTATCTATAAAAGGTTATTCAGATATTTTTGGAAATAAGATGATATGCGCATAATGAAGGGAAAACGAGAAAACGAAATGTTTAACAGTATTCATGAGCTCATGATTGATATAAGGACTAAGTGATATCATGGTTTGATTATAAAGAATTTTGAGGATTTTGGTATGTGGAAAGTGTTAACGTTTAACTTCATTCATGTTTTCACTAAGGTTCAATGGGTATTCAAGAGAATACATGATTAAGGACATTGAATGTTTAGAATGTGACCAACAAGACATATCTTATGATATATGGGGATCAACGATGGTATTAAATCTCTGGTAATCATTTTCACTATGTTATGAAAGTGGACTGCAGTATTATGGATAAGCCTAAAGAAGTTCTTTTTTTTGATATTATTGATATGATGTTATAGTAATGTAGTTTTATAAAAATGACAACCTGCAGGACGGGCGACAGCCCATCGCGTCGGACAAGGCTATGGGAATCGAACCCACAACCGAAGTGCGGCTGGCCTTTATCGCCTACCACTGGCCTACAGGAAGTCCCTGTTTAGTAGAAACTAGTTTTATTATATTAAGCAGTATGATATATGAAGTATAAGTCCATTTTAGGAACCATATGTGATTAATCTCACTATAGATCGACTTATGTATATAATTTTTTCTAACCTTTTGTTTGAGACAGATGGAATGACCCGTCATTCTATCACATGGTCTGCTAACACTTCACGAATAACAAATTCAACTTCATTTATTTAAGAGATGAAGTGGAAATTGTTCAAGGCATGAAAAATAGTGAGATTGTACCAAAATAATGAAAGTATTTATTCTAATTCAAATTTTCAACTTTAGGGAAATGATCTTGAAAACCAAAAATGTTTTCCTAGTGATCTTATACCTGATGAATCGGATGGTACCTTAGATCGTCACAAATTTATGGATTTGTGATTGTTGGCTTTTCCATAGCCATGTTCTCTACCACTCTGCATCGGAACATGACGGTTAGATTTCTCTTCCATATCCATATTTTCACCTATGTGGAAACCCAGTGATTAGTTTATTTGGGTAATCTTTACATTTCATACTTTAGTTTTTAAATCCATGTTTTGGTATTCCTTTTTACGATGTGGGTTTCTATTAAAGAAACTTTCGAATAGTAAACCATTTATAACCACGACGAATTTCGAGGGCGAAATTCATTTTAAGGGGGGTAGAATGTAACAGCCTGAGATTTTATGAAAAATATTCTTTTTTATTTCACTAATGTCTTGTGTTGTACGCTACACCAAAAGGAGCTTGCACAACAC
Source organism: Viscum album (assembly GCA_963277665.1). Taxonomy (NCBI): domain Eukaryota; kingdom Viridiplantae; phylum Streptophyta; class Magnoliopsida; order Santalales; family Viscaceae; genus Viscum; species Viscum album. The sequence continues at coordinate 1,236,726,111 of OY728164.1, forward strand.
GCATCCTTGACTTGCCTTGCATTACACGCAATCGCGGCCTTCCTCGATAGCGTGTGTAGTACGCAATACCGAGTATCACTAAACAATGATATGCTATTAAGATAATATTAAAACTAGCCGTTATGAATAGTAATAACCACTTTTTAAATTTTAGAAATTTTATCTCTCAAAATGGACTTCATTTTTGGATTCGGAGTATCGAATTTGTCCTAAGGTGAAATTTTGGTACATTTCGGATAACTTCCATATTCTGATGAATAGTGAAAATTACTAAATTATAATTAAAAATAACTTTTTTAATCGAAATAATTAATAGAGATAAATTAATAATTTGAGTGGTTTTAAATTATATTTAGAATATATTTTTACAATTTAATACAATGTTGGTCATTGGTTGTAATTTCACATTTAAACCAGACATAATCAAGTGTCAATCTTTTGATATATTTTGTTTCCTAAAAACACGGAATTTATTTTAACAGCGGGATTTAATTATAAAATTAATTTATGCAACTTCTATGTTATGAATTTGGTAAAATAGATTTTATTTTTTAATTCGGAATATGAAATATAGCTTAGGATGAAATTTTGGCATTGTTCTGAAGAACATCAATTTTTGATGAATAGTGAAACTACTAAGTGGTAGTTAAAAAAACTGAATTTTTCATAAAACTTAATTTTACCGCTTCTGTGAATGGAATTTCCAAAATCTGAGAGACACGGTTGATGTCAGTAAGTAAAATGTGGTTCAATGAGATGAAAATAATTTTTGGTGAATAGTAACTTTTTACTTTTTTTTACCACGGTTATTAGTAAATAGGGTAACTAAGGGTAAATATGATATTACTATTCCCCTAACAAATGTCTTAATTCTATTGGATAAGTGTAATTCGACAAAAAACAACCTTATAAATATAATATGACCATTTAGGTCAACTTGGATTAGATTATGACATTTAATATTATTTTATTTAATGAATAGTTAAAATAGTTAAAATCAAAGTTTAATAACTAAAACATTTTTAATATGTGGTTATACATATAATAAATTCGACTATAAATATTCATTAGAAATCTAAAACAATTTCCTACATAATTATATTTTATTTATAATTTTTAGACTTTAAATAAATTAATTTATGTATGACACAACGATGATGCAGTAATTACCCTTTTAAGGAAATATTACATTAATTGATGTTATAAATTCTCAAATGAATGTAATTTTAGACTTTTTATGAATTACACTAATTTTCTAGGTTATTATGATATATTAGTGCTGATTTAATCAACTTGGTTCGAACATATAATTCTGTTATGACTTTCACAAAAATCATATATCAAATAGTGTCAAAATTGACACAAAATAGTTTTTAAATAAAATATTATATTATTAATTTTTATTTTATTCCTAAAAATCTAAGGTTCGGCCAAATGACTTAGATAAAGATGTATATATTAATAATAAACAATTTGGGGTTAGTTTGGCATGTTATAGTAAGTGTATTAACCATATAGTGAAAGAAAACAAAAAGACACGGTAAAAGTTAAATTATTTAACTTAGAGTTAAATCTAATTGATAAGGTTAAAATAATACCCTAAACTTGTCTAAATCCTATTGGATGATAGGATTTCGACCCATCCCCACTTTAGCTTCGAAATAAGACCCTTTGGAACCATTATAAACCGATTTTGACTTTAATATAAAATAATATTTTGAGATATTCCTAAGGTGCCCCTATCCTCCCTTATAAAAGGACACCTCCTCCCCCTCCTCCTCACAACAAATTGAGCACTCAAGCTCGGCCAAACCCTACCAAAATCCCTTCTCCACTTCCCTAGAATAATCCTAGAGGTCCTGGTCTTCTTCAAAGACCAATCTTAGTTCCCTAAGTGGCGGATTCAAAGAGGTGTTTCAAAGAAGAGGTAATATCCATTACCGATCTTTTCAATTTCTTTCTTCTTCAAATTTCTTCTTCTTTAGTTTTTTCATGATAAAGTAATAACATCAGTATTTCTTATATACTGATATGTTATTTTAAATATGAAACAACTCTAATTCACCTTCTATCCATCCTACGGAAAAATGAAATCACCGCACGCGCGTACGTACGGAATACCGTCTCCACGCCGTGGTGTAATCTATTTTCCACCACCACCTTAATAGGATGGGTATAATGGTGTAATGAGTAACTATATATGATTATTATAAAGTTATATTGATACTGAAATAGTCTACATACACTTCAACACAATTCCACGACCATGGGAACGATATCATCGCTCGTGCGTACGTACGGACTACCGTCTCCACGACGCGATGAGATTCATTCTCAATGATTAACCATTCATGAATGATTATAAAGTATATATAATAAGTACTAATGAAATATATGACATAATAATGATACTGGATTTATGTAAATTTATATGTATGTCATCTACTTAATTCCATTCACTTCAATAAGGAAACGAAAACAGCGTTCATGCGTACGTACGGACTACCGTCTCCATGAACGGTGTTTTTCATTTCATTTATCTATCTATTATATATATATATATATACTGAATATATATGATATATAAATCATATTTTATATTCTGGAAGTAATTAAATCATGATATAAGTAATAATAATTTCAAGAACAACAAGTCAAAAGACCTACGATAAATGAAACGATTTTACCCAAAACGCTTCTTTAACATGGAATTTACAAAAGAACGGGTAATATAATTTCATAAGTGAACCATATATGATATCATAACAATGAATATGATTCTGTAATAAGTCAATAACATGATTTAAATCATTATACAGGAGGTTCGGACACTTACAAAGCAAGTCGGACCTAAGGTAAGGGAAATATCACAATCTCATTTTTATCCGAGATTGTTTATTCGTAAGTATTTACTGGGGTGTATTTTATCATCCACATCCATGTTTCATAAATATGTAATATTATTTCCATTCACCTAAAATTGTTTAAGTCCTATTTTACCCTTAGGTGAGTTTTTAGTAAAAGATATGAAAGGAATCTTTTTTCGTTTTTCATACGAGGTACCTTTTTTTACTTTTCCGACAAAAGTACGAAGAATGTTTTTTAAACTTATACGGAAAGAATGGATTTTTAAAACAATATTTCCAAGAAGCTTCCTTTACAAGTTTTCAAGCTTATTTTTAATCAAATTCTTTTAGTTTAAAATTGTATGACATGTTAAGAAAGGGAAAGTATTTTTGAAGTAGAAAGGATATTTTTCTCAAGAATGAAGTTCAAGTATTTTATCAAAATTATTTTCCATCTAAGATAATAAAAGGGTTCTGTTTTTATCCCAATTATTACATGGATTTGATTATGTTGTGATGGAAACATTTTTATGAATTCCTTTATCTTATATGAATTGTTTTATGATGTCATGTTGTTTAAGAATCCCATTTTTATTACATGGGTTATGTGATGAAGTATGATTTATGATTAGGTGGCACACATAAGAAAGGATTCATTATAAGATGGGTGGGACCTATATCTCCCTCCAATGCATTTGGTAAAGATTTTATATCTCATGAGGTAGACAGGGCTGGAACGGTAGGTTATACCGGTTCAGTGAAACAGGACTGAAACGAGGGTTACTCGATTCAGAAAGGGACTTTGTCCACTAAGATAGTCTTGGCAATGAGTCTTGACTAACAAGAAATGATTCTCTATGATTATGTGTGAATGCCACAAATTTTCATGTTTTATGTTATGATTATTGTGATTACATTTCACTACCATGATTTATCCCATGTTATGAAATTATGCTCTCTCTTTTGCAGGTTATGATTTCCAAAATGTTATGTTCTTATGAATATGATGTGATTGATATTTATTTTGTTTACCCTTACTGAGCATTTGAGCTCACCCTTTTATTTTTTCTTTTCCCCAGGATATAAATAAAGGTTTTAGGTTAAAAAAAAGGAAGATCTTTATGTGAGATGTTGAAGATCTTTCACCGCGATTAGAAGATTTTATTCCGAGTTTCCAAAGACACTAAACTATTACGATCCTTGTGTGTGTGTTTTTGTTATGTACTAAGTATTCCGCAAAAGTAATGTAATGTTCATGTAAGTCAAGCTTCGGGTCTCTACATGAATGCCTTTTGAATATCACAAGAACAAATATGATAGAGTTCTTTAAATAGTTTAGAAAACAAATCCTTAATGTTGTGTACTTAGTTTTATCATTTTCTTTGATGATCATCGTTAGAGACAACTTGGAGATAATCCTTCCCTCAAGAAGAATCCCCATCTACTATTATTTGATGATTACAGCTGTGTGCTACAAAATTTCCTCACAATGTTTCTATTTATTTATTCTTTTATGTGCTTAGTATAATATTTTTCATAAAACAGTAAATATTCTTTATAAATTAAAATAATAGTTGAATGATATTTGACCATTTTATTCAGTGACATCTACTTTCATTCAACTGTGAGCCCCTAGTAAAAGAGTTGTTTTATTAAAATATAACAAACTCATGGAGAAGAGTTTCAGTGGAGTGGAAAAGGGAATTTTTCCTTCAACCACTATAAATATCCATGTTAAATTTACTTTCTAAATGTTTTCATATTTACATTTCATATAACATTCATACATCGATGATGGTCTCTAAATATTCAACAAGTTATTAAGAACTCAATTCACCACCTATCATGAGTTATACAACCAGTGAAAATATTGGAAAATAGTGACAACTCATCCATAGAATTTATTCCATCTTTAAGTGGACTCTTTTAATATATATAATAACGTATTTTAGAGGTATTAGTATAGTTAAACAAAACCTACATATTTATTAATTAACTATAATGAGATTAACTAAAGTTGTACACAAGGGATTAATTGGGAATTAAAAAGAATCAAATAGTGTATAGAGAATCATGGGTTTCCACCTCATGAAACGAACTAAAATCTAAAATCATTAAATTTTCAAGTAAGATAAGTAATTAAATTATAATTCAAACACATAAAAATCTTTTATCATAGATCGATGTTTCAGGAATTAAGTTCATATATCCATTGAAAGTGTTTTTAGGTCATTTTTACAAGGGGGCGGGGAATAAATTATCACTCGACGTAAATTTAAAAAATGGAAAAAAATTAATGGAGCATATTGTGAATAAAAAATTAAATGCTCAAAAAATTCCTTGATTAATACAATTGAAAAATAAAAAATAAGAATCATCCTAAATAATGGAAGACGGTCAAACCCCTACACGTGAATCCTTCTTCCATTAAATAATCATGCTTCGAATATTCTTAGATGTCCCATGCCCCATTGATCATATCTACATATTAATGGAACTGGTGATAGGATTACTCCAGGTATGTACCTTCTCAATTTATCATTTCATTTTTTTATTCGACTATGAACCTATATATAATTCTTTACCAATTAAATGTTACATGTAATGAATATGATAAAAAAATATTTAAAACCATTTCATATTATCGACTCACTCTGCATGACATAAAAATGTACTCATGATCTATCCCATGAACTCAATGGGTATTCTTGAGTTTTACAAGACATTTGACATGTGCTTATTGGTGATGAAGAATTTATTAATGGTTTTCATATAATAAGAACACAATTGGTGAAAAAATGTAGGGCCATAGTATATCATCTTCTTCATGTGCATGTTACTAGTACATATGTAGTTAATATTTCATAGATAAACTAATATGATTTAAATATCCATTGAGAGTTTTAGTGATCATTATCTCGCCCAAATGTCATATTGAGAACTAGAGATTATTTATAGGGGTGGTGGGATGAAAATTAATGTTTTGAATGGTTGATGAAAATGCATGGAATATTCTTGATCCACTGCACACCATAACAAAAAAATTATTTCATCTAAAAAATTCTCATCGGGAGAAGATATTTTTTATTATAAAAGTTTAACCATTTTTCATTTAAAAGATTAATGTGGTGTATGGGAATTGTATTTGTTCCTATCTATTGTAAAACAATTATGTAACCTATCATAGTCCATTTCATTTCCTATGAAACCCCTTTGATCTATCTGGTCTTTTCCATGGGATACATTAAACACCGATTAATATTGTATGTGTGATGTTCAACCTATTAAGGGATGATTTATTTTTCTAGGGCAACATTTGGATTATCTTTATTTAATTTCACTTGTAATATTTCCTCAGAAAATATAAAATAAATTCTTATTACAATGTACATTACAATTAAATTTTATTGTTCAATCCTAAACACAAATCATTAGGAAATGTAAAAATCTACCATGGTTATTGGATTTTATTCTCATGCATCATATATAAAATTCCACTTTAACAAATTAATTTTCATAATTATAAATCCATTTCATTGTTCTAAATAACCTAAAAACACCAAAGATAATATTGATTCTTAAAGAAAAAATATTAAGGTATATTTAATAGATAAATTAAATAAAAAATTTACTATAATATGACACTCATAAAAACCCACAGTTAAATAGTTAACACCCCCTAAATAATCTAAACTAATTAAATATCATATAAATATAATCAAAAGTGGAAATAAAATATCCTTTTATATCATATTTTTATATTTATTCCTTTATAAATTAAATTTATCTTTCTTTATGCCCCAAAAAATACATTTTTTATCATTTTTCATTCCATATACATATATACATACCTCACCATGAAATACACTACTAAATATCAAAAAAATTATTCTTTATAAAATTTTACCTATATTGAGATAAAAAACTCTCCATATTGTTTATGTAAAACTACACCTCCTATCAAATAGAATGTAAGTGATTTATCAAAAAAATCCATGATTGTGTTGAGGATTATCTTTAGTTGTGATATGTTTAAAAATTAAGGATTAAAATATTAGTATAATTTATTATTTCTAAAAAATAAAATTATAAGAAATGGTGATATGAAAATCACTTCTTATCATCACCCCTTAATTGCACCTCCAGTCACAATTTCACCATCCATCACCATATTAATCCACATGACAACAATATGGACATTGATTTTTTCATTCTCATATGTCATATTTTAATATATATTTTTATAATTTTTGGATGAATATTTTATATACAAATTTGAATGAAAACTCATTACCATTTATTTTTTATTTGGGGAAGGGTTCATTTTAACGATAAATAAAAAAATTTAATGTCATCATCATGTTAATTTCTTTTTGTATGTTTTTTTTTGAAAATTAAAAACCAAGGTATTCCAAGGGTATTATGGATTCATTTACTATTAATAAATTGAATCCAAACATTTAAATTATCTCAATAATGTATTTAATTCAAAAGGTATTTCCATGAATAACCTCCAACACACTTTTCTTAAATTGTAAATCATTCAATAAAACACCATAAGCTGGGTGGAAAAGTTTTAAATTTGTAATATCTATCCTATAAATTCATTATTGGTCCTTAAATATCAACTGAAGGATAGAAAAAATAAATATAGGCTCAAACGAGATTGAAAATTAGCTTCTAATTTCATAAATTACATTTATCAAATTAAACACTTTCAAACTCACAAAATATGGAGTAATTAACCAATAATGTTTTAAATTCTGAATTAGTTATTGTTTTATATAGAATTATAGGAATGAAATAAGATGTAAAAAGGTATTTAAACCAATAATATTTTGAATTTTTTCCATTGGATGGTATTTGAAATACAAAAATATATTAATAATCAAAAAATCCATTAAATGCTAAAAAATTATTATGAAATTGAAAACAACAATATAAATATGTTTTATTTAGATTTCACTTTCATGAACAATTCAACACATAAATCAATAGTCTGAAAATGACCAAATATATCAATAAATCAAAAACTGTTTGGAAAACATTAAAAACCACTTTTTAAACAAAAATAATAACATCAAAAATTAACAACAAATACAACAATGAAAATATGAATATATGTTGATCCCCCCAAATATAAATATCATTATCTCCCGATAAGGATCACAACTTCAAATGTAGGGTATAAAATACAATTATAAATGAGAAATTAAGTCAAATAATCCTTGAATAATTGTTATCTAATCCATTTCCACTATTTTTTTAAGGTTTAATAAATTCAATGTAATATGGTAAATTATTTTTTAGAAAAATAAATAATATGATAAATTTAAAGGAAATGATCCTAAAAATAACCCTAAGAGGTGTTGTGGTTATCCAACCTACGATAACAAAATTATATTAGTTATCCCCAAAATGAATGTGGATGAGGATTAGGTTATGTAAACCAAAACAAAAGAATTATTCAAGTGTATATATGTTGTAAAATGGATGTAGAAACATAAAATAACATAATACTTTTTTCACACATTTAAATAATAAAAAATAAATTTAAATTATGGGAGTGAAGGGAAATATTTTTTTCCCACTAATGGATGAAGTTTATGCCTCTACGTATTATTGAAGTCTCCCAAAATAGTATATTTAATGTACAATGGTATGTATAATTGTTTCTCATTGTGTGTCTCCTGTTAATCACAATCAATGGGATCATACACTTATTTTATTACTAAATTCATCTGTAGGGAGGAGGATTTTTTGTTAATCCATAAAAACATATAATCATCAAATAACGAAAAAATAAATTAATAACCTTCTTAATTTTAGTTTGTACAACCACTATAAAATTTAGAGCTCTATGGAGGAACATTGATTCAAAAGGGTGTTATTTAAATATCATCATTATCAAATTCTAATTACACATCCTTGAGGATTTCATATGTTGAAAACACAAATTCATATTTATATCTAGCCATCAGTGGAAGTCGTACTAACCCATGAATTATTCAATTATTGATTTTAGTTGTTTATTAAGCTATAAGTTAATTTATACAATAGTAATTAAATTTTTTTCATTATTAATCATTCATCATGATGTACATAAAAACATATTTGAAATAGTATAAAAAATAGTTAAATCTATGAACTTATTTTTATTTTTTAAAATTATAATAAGGAAAACATTGAGAACTCATCACTAAAGATTTTATTTAAATAAAAAATCATAATTAATAAGATAATACAACTGTTATTGATAACTATGAATGGAACATTTTACCTAAAAATACTTCCAAATTTGACACATAAAGTCTTTATTTAGGGTCCTACATTGTACATTATAAATTTATAACACCTAGGGGGTAGCACATTGGCTCACCTAAGGGAACATTCCCTAAAAGAGGATTTGATATATCGTTCACAGTATTGTCTTTATTAATTTATCTTTTATTTTTCATATATATATATATATTATGTTTTAAATTATTTCTAAAATAAAATTGAAAATTGGTTTTTAATACATTAAAAAACAAAATAAAATGAAAGGAAAAGATAACTAAAAGAATGACTAAATTTATGATATTCATGTTAACAACAACCAATCCAGAACGAATGTGTTCTAATGAAAATTATTTATGAGTGTTCTCAAATATATTACTAGACTCTGATAAGTTAACTAAATCAATTGAAAAATGTGTCACATATGTCAAGAAATGTATTCTATTTAGTTGTCCCAACACATCGCTATAAAGTATTCCATCTTGAATTGGTCTCTTCCAATAAGCATAGTGATTTCAAATAGATGACTGAGATAAATTTCACCACACTAATCAATTTAAATATTTATTCCAATGAGATATACTGATAATAAATATATTGAATTAATTTAAATGAATAAGGATAAGAAAAATGAAAAATTAATCACGGGTTATCACTGTGTGGAATGATCTATAAATTAAAAGCTTAAAATTAGGAATAAAAATAAATAATAAAATTACATTTCAAATTAAAAATTAAATTTCATATTTCTCTATTATCCCTATAATAATGGATATATTGATGTTGAAAGTGTTTTTATATCAATTCACAAAGGGGTGGGTGTGTAATTTACACTTCCTATAATTGTTAGATAATAAAAAAATAAAGAAGAAGAAGAAAAGAGGGAATGAATCAATATTAAAGTATATGGTGATGACTGGAGAGATATTCTATAGAAACTAGACCATGAATGGTCACACTATGTCCATACAATTCATTTTATTAATGAAGATGGATAATGGAAAATAACAATGTCCTTTTTATAAGGAATTTATTCTTAGTGTGTAATAATATTAATCAATATCCTGAGACATTATAAAAATTTTAACAAAGGGATTTATTATTTTAGGTCCTCAAGCATTGAAACGTGAATGAATATGAACATTGAGAAAATAGGGAAACCTAATGATTTAAAATATTCATTGTGATAATAGTAAGATATAATGTAAAAACGTATGGGACTTATTACTTTTTGAATTTTTAGTTTCATACAAAATTCCATGACACTTATGACACACTATGAATATGGTGAGTTTAATATCAAAATGATTCTCATCATCAGATGTTTGATCACACCATGAAGGAGGTAATGGGGAATTTAGTGGTTCAATAGATCTGGTTCCCATTCTATAAAATAAATATCATATTGTGACAATTTTAATACAATAATATTATAGAAGGACTTTTAATATGACTTCATTCTGTGATAATCATATCGAAAAGTGTTTTTAAGCCTTGTTATATTCAATATTAGAATGATTTTATATTTTTTGAAGCAGAATGTCACACTATGTCATGTCCTAGATTCAAATAATGTATAAATATAATTTTTATATGTTATATGGAATTAAAAGAAAAGATATTCGGCTAATGAATGTTAATTTTCTTGATTAATCTTGATTCACACAATGATAATGAAAATTGTCTCAATGCCTAGGTGTTTTTTGATAAGGTACACACATTGATATATAAGTTACCTCCATGAGTTATATTTTTATAATTACAAGATATAATATATGTTCAGCATATTTTGTAAATATTGGAGTAATTATGGACATTTTGGGATGTTATTGGATGGTTTTTAAAGACCTGTTATGTTTAATACATGAGGAATATTTATTGATGATTTTTTTGATAAATTATTCTATAATTTCTATGATATTAAATATTAGGTAATATGTATGAATGAAATTTAAAAAATATATTAATATATAAAGGATAATAAAACTAAAAATATGGAGAAGCATTTAGAGGAATGATCGGTGATGGAAGAATAACCTAGATGTTTCATAACTAGAATGTAACACCCTATCATTTAAAAATAGAAAATCATCATTGATAGTTTTTATGAAATTAAACAGAAAATTTACCAAAAAATGTAACACCAATAAAAATTATGATAAAATTATTTTGAAATAAATTCAATCTCTTCAATAGCTTTCAATGTATACAAAATATGGTTTTAATAAAACGTGATACTATAATTAAACATGACTTTTATAACCATGTTGTTAAGATTGTGAGTATGAATAGTAAAAAATAAATATTAAAAAATATATGGTATACCATTGAACAAAAAAAAATTAATGTCTATATAATGATAAAAAAAATAAATAAGAACAGATATAATTGGAAAGAAATGTTTTCTTGAAACTATAATTTCTTTAATGGTGGTTTAGTCATGCTTTGAGATCATAATATAAAATTACTTTTAACAAATTTTAAATTATTTATTTGAAAATATGATTTGGTTTTTGAAATCTACCTGTTAAAAATGATATTTGGGAAAATAATTATTTGATTTCAAAGAATATTATTTTTTTGATTAATAGTGAAAATATTTATTTTTATTACCAAATGGATTTTCTCTAAAATTATTTCTAAAATGAATTTTATTTCAAATTAATTTAAACATAAAATTAGTTCAATTTTCGTAAACTTTAACTAGTCAAGTTCATTATAATAATTATCATATTTAATTTTGATATTAAAATATTTTATACTTTTGTGAGTATTCATATTGGAAAACCGATCATTCATCACATCAACTATTTAATTATAAATTAAATTATTCAAATTATATTAATTTAATTTGAAAAAAATTATTTTATATTTATAATTATAGAAATTTATAATAAAAAATGTTGTCAGTATAAATTTTTACCGCAATGAATTGCTCAAAAAGAAAAAATAATTAATTACCATGATTAAAGTAAAATGGGTTTACCAGGGGTTTTCTAAATGCAAACTGTTTAAATAACATAAAAACATGTACAAAACATATTTTATGGAATCAATTTGACCTTATAACAACAAGGTTTCTATAATACAAAATTTTAAAGCGTATTAATGACACAATCATGGTAAATAGTTTTTATTTTAAAAAATTTCATGTGTGTCCCCTCCCCCACTTATAAAAGGGCACCCAATCTCATTCCCCCACAACATGATCGATACATGTTGGTTGAGAAAATAAATACCCAAAAACCATAATAATTTCCCTAACTACCTAATATTTTTCTTATTATTATAATTATTATTCTATCTTAAAAAGGCTTTAGGTGTAAACTTAATGACGCTCTTCAAATAATATATAGAAATTTTAAATGTGTGTATTTATTTTTATTATCCTTTTACATCAATCAAACCTTATTAAAATATTTTAATATAAAAACATGGTCATATCCTCTATAATTAGATGTTATTATTTTAATCAAATGACTTATATCTATCTATACATCCGTCAAATAGGAAACGAACCTGTCGATCGTGTGTTCGACGGAATAGCACCTTGCTAACTGATGTCATTGTTTTTTAAATCACCACCTTTAAAGAGTAAACATCTGTATTAATGTAAAATATTTAAATTAAAATAATGACATTATTATAATTATATAATTTTTTTCAATTATACCTTCTATCATTTCATTCTGTGAAGCATACGATAACATATCTTGTCTGTACACCGAACAACCACCTCATGGAGCCAAATTATTTGTTATTCCCTTATGCCTTAAAATAAAAATATTAAGGTCCAATTTAATTAAAATATTTTATTTTTTTGATTGATTCATGCTTATATATATATTATATCACATATAACTTCTTACTTTCCAATCATTTGGAAAATATGAATGTCACTCCTGTGTACGTTTGGACTACCCCCTCTCTGTAGACATGTCAAATGTTTTTCATTTTATTTTTACATGGATAGTTATAGGGATAAATTTGATTAATATATATGATATATTTGGAATTAATAGCGATTATATAAAAATAAATTAATATTTATTTTCCCATTAATTATATAACCGAGAAAAATAGAAACAACATTCATTCGTACATACGACCTACCATCTCCAATTATAGTGTTATCTATTTTCTATATCTATATTTTATATATTACTATATATATAGTGAATATATATTATGTTTAAATAATTCAAAAATTATAGAGATTATTTCATTATGATATAATTAAATGGATCAAACTTACAGAACTACAACATACATAAAAAATGAAACAATTATCAAATAAAATGGATAGTTAAACAATGATTTAAAGAGAAAAGACTCTAACTAATACATATATGGTATAAATATATATTTTTATGGAGATATAATATATTAATTATTGAGATATATAAATTATATATTAATTTTAGGCAGAAAAAATCAAGTAGAACATGGTGTTATGATTTCTCGTATTAACTTTACTTCCATGACACATATGTCATATTCATAAATTAGTACTTTGTGTGGTACATATACATACCCTTTTGATATGTTGTATCATGAAACGATATATCGTCTTGTTATTAAATGTTTCATGTGATTTTATTTGTATCATGGGGATTATGATTCAATAGATACTACAGTCGTAAGAGTTCATTTCCCAATCTCATCATTATTTGGGATTGTTTCTGTTTATGTATCCCATGGGGGAATTATTTGATATATCTATGATAAAATAAAAATATTTTATTATATTATAATTGTTAATTAAATGTTTACAGTAATAATACTATTTTCCCTATTTTTATAACTTAAAATGATTTAGAATGTTTCCAAGAACATACCACATTATTTCTCTCTTTTCTAGAAAATAATATTTCATCAAAATCCATGTTTGCGAACAATATTTTTCAGAAATGTTTTTATCCTTTAAGATATTATTTATTAATGTTAATTTTATACATTTTTATATTTTTTTTAAAAAAATAAAGGGATTATTCATGTCCTTTTTAATATAAGGAATATTTGGCTTTTTCCAAAAATTTGAAAGGAATATTTTTTATATTGTAAGAAATTAAAAAAAGTTTCACATAATCAAGAAAACCCAATTATTTAAAAAAAAATATTATAATTATTAAAATATATTTTCAATGAAAATTTATTTCATAGTATTTTCAAACTTTTCTTTCAAAAGATTATTTTCAATTTACAATGGTTATTTTCTTCATAACTATTTTGAAGGATGTTATCTTTAAATTTAAATCCATCAATTATAATAAACCATAAACTATTTATACTATAATAGGGTTAGGTTATAAAAATTTCATCCATATTATTTTATTCTTATGGTTTATGATTATTTATGTTTTGAATGTACAATTTTATTACCATTTACCAGATCAATATTGATGATTTAAGATTATGTTTATTTTATTGGGGTATGTTGAATCGTTTTACCTATTACTTTTTCAATATGAATTTTTATATTAATTATGTTTCATCACTTTTATATGAGTTATATTTTAGACATAGAAAACTATTGGAGGGTTCCGGTTATAGATATTCCCTCGATGCATCGACCGATCTCATGAGAAAAATCAGATGGCCCAAAAAGACTGGTTTCTACATAATGATTTAAACTATCTTTTGAACTTTCTTGAAATCATGGGATAGATTTATGGAATTATTAATTACCTCATTCTGTGATAATTTATTAACTTCAATATGATTAATTAATTAGTTAAAATATCAATGGATAAGTTTCATTCATACATTATTATTTTTATGGATTCATATTCTCATAATTTAATATTTTCACAATATATTCATGTAATTGTTTAAATTGGATGTGATTCATTTATTTACATGTCCATATTTATTATACTTATTTATTCTGGATAACTTTTTTGTATGGATATCATTTCTGATCATATGATCTCACTCCTACATTCTGTTTTGTTTTCTCCAGGATACTAGCATGTTTTTTTATTAATATGTAGGGATATTATGATGGGAATAATGGAATTATAAAAAACCACTTTTTCATTTCATGTCAAAAATTTAATATGAATTTCTAGAATTTATATAATTTACTAATACTAATAAACTATTTACTACTTCGGTATGTGATTTGTTTAACCTTATTCCATTATAAAAAAGTATCCAACAACTATACGCTACTAGGGTAGAAGTAATTACATATAATTTTAATTCGAATAAAAATTATTTGTTAACATATCCCATCATAATATCATTAATATGAATCTTTGATCTCTTTTTTAGAAGGTTGATTGTCAGTCGAAAAATATTCAATTTAGGAAAATAATAATTTCTAGCAGTTTATCACAATATAAACATATCTAAGAATATGTAAAATCAATAATTTAATAAAATATTAAATTAAAGATTAATATTATAAATTTATTATTACTATTTGTACACTGAATATTAATTCCACTAATTTTTAGAAACATTATAAAATAATACATTATTTTAGAAAAAATGTGCCTTCTTACTAAAATATTTATTTTCATGATGAAATTCAGTTTTGGCATCTGATAGTTTCCTCATACCTTTTACTGAATTAATTATATATCAAATTATGAATTTAAAATAAATAACGATGATAATTGTATCATATATATTATTATAAAATAATAATTACATTAATTTTTTAAAAAAAATTACGCATTTAAGTATTTTTATTTTAAAATTAACTTTGCATACCTGTAGAATTTATTTATAAAATAAATTTCCAAAATAAATTCGTAAGATTAAAATTAGGAAAAAATTAATCTTATATTTTCCATTAAAATTATTTCATGATGTCATAAACAATTTTATAAAGTAAAAGTAAATTTTCTTAAAAGTTAAAATGTTAAAACCAAATTCTATAAAACACATAAATTATTCTAAAAATTGAGTATGGGAGGTAAATTTCAAACCAAAATAATTTTAATTTTCTACTATTTTCATTTTTAGGTGTTTTCACTTCAATTATAACATAATATTATTGAAAATGTACGTTTTACTCACAAAAATACCCTTCGATATAAAAGAGTAGCATCTCCACCAGATCATGAATCACCTCTCACTAAATCTTCTCCTTGAATCGAATCCAAATTTATCTTATTAGAACCCCATCCCATGTCAAAAATCATTTGGTCACCATTAGTAATAATATGGCCTTCATTTACAAGAGGCTTTAGTGGAAAATTAAAACCATCAATGTAATTTTTATCGACTACATAGTTTTTATTCATGATAATATTCATTAAAATTTATTATAACCACACAAGTATGATGGTGTTAGTATCATTTATACACTATAATTTCAATATATAAGATTATTTTCATTTTTTATTCATATACCCAAACCCTTAATAAAAAACTCTTCTTCGTGCATTGTGCGAACTCCAGTCTCCCAAATGCAATGTGATTAGTATTCCCAAAACACCATACAAGGCACGCTAAAATGATGATATTAATAGTTTCATATGAATATTATGATAAAATAAGTATTTATTATAACAATTTAGAGATATGATTTACTTTATGATCAATATATGATAATTCTTATTTTAATCCTTTAGAATAATCATTCTAAGAGAATAACTATTTCTTCAAACTGAGTAATATGTTCAAATTTATTACATTATCATAAAATTCCTTATAATACTAATATATCAAAATAATTAACACAAAAAAAATCAATATATGTATAGTATAATGGTATTTCAATTAATCCATCTCATAATCATCCATTTATCATGGTAGGTTATTGTTTTTATGTGTTTTACCACCATCATGAACAATACTACTAATTTATTCCATTAGTGGCTATGAAAGAAATTTATGTACTATAATACTCCACACCCATTGTCTGGGAAAGAGACTTTAGGTGTTACAGACCATGGGTAACATTCCTAAGACACTAAAGGTTGTAAATTAATTCCAATGTCCTCAAAATCATTGGGGTAATTATTTTCATTTTAAAAGATAAAAATTCATAACATAAATAAAATATATAGAAATAACATCTATATGTTGATTGAGTAAAAAATACAACACATCATAATGAAAAAATAACCATATGAGAGTAAAAGTGGAAACCAAGTTGCATAAACAGATGAGTTAAAATATAACAAAACCCAATGACACTATGGAAATTTAACTAGAAAATTCTCACCTTATTTAACCTTCAAATAAACATTCCACCCCCACAATATTTATAAACATCACAAAATAATTAATATATCTTACATTTAAATGTGTCTCAACAGATGAAATTAGTAAATAAATAACAGTTCCCATTTGGGGTGTGTGTCTTAGGAAAGTTGGATATCCCCAATGACTACCCAACTCACACCATTAGTAAAAATCATTTCAACACATTTATTAAAATTATTTAAATAACAATTTAATGCATTACATATAAATTTCAAAAAAATCAATCAAAAAGTGTTTTATACATATATAAAATTCTAAATTAATTAAAAACATTCTTTATTCCATTTGTAAAAACCATTGGACACATCCACACATCCACTCATGCATGTCTAAGTGATAGTTCCATGATAATGATCAATCTCTCATAAATATTCCATCTCATCACAAGGTAACCAATACCAGGTTCCAAAACGGTATATAACCCTTCCATAGGGTAACTTATAATGAAAATAAACCCCACCAATCCTTACATTCCAAAATCCATTCCAATATATTTTTTTATTAAACCATTCATTACTAAAAACATTTCAAAATCTATTCTCTATGTATCAAATTAAATCCAAATTTCTAAAATCAAAATTTCAAAATAACCATCAAACAAGATTTTCCATAAAACCATCCAATTTAAATTATTTCCCAAAACCAAATCTCAAGAAGTTTCCAATTAAAATCAAACTATAATTTCATTATTATTTCAATAAAACCCTTTACTAAAAACAAGTCCTTCATGTTAAAATTAATAGGACTCAGGAGAGAAGTGACCTACCTCGAAAACCAAAGGAAAAATTAATAATGGAATAATGATTCTATAGATAAGATCATTAACCACCTTTCCGTCCCTAAATACAACAATGATTCAACATTATCTAATAAAAATACCTCAATAAACAAGTATATATACATAGAGGATTATATCTACGGTTCCCATAAAGAGAAAGAGAAGATATCTAATAATAATACCCATGATTGGATTCTTTTCTGTGAATCTATATCTCCAATGATCTTTGAATGACCTAAAAAATACATCAAGATTGAAAGATATGAATTTTCAATACTTGAAAGGAAAAGAATTTTGTGATTATGAAAAATTAGAAAGTTAAATGTTTTTCATGGACTTCATTCAAGTTTGATACCCAATTTTCATATCTCAAACTATATAGTATATGGTTATGTTGAACAGTTATGGAAACCATTCAATAAACATGCATGATCAATTGTTTCAATATACCCCCCACATGGCCGTCTCACATTGTTAAACAAATTGTGCACCATCCATATATTTCCCTCTATCCACTATTAAAATGAATATTTTGGGCATTCGTATGACATGGAAAAACCATGCACCAATCATGTAGAACTATTTTACCTCCTACAAAAAAAGTTGCATGATTTCTTGTATGGGTTATATGGTTTGTACTAAATGATATCAAACCATTCATTTCTATAAAATCCTCCAAATAATAAAAAACTATTTCAAACGTCCTAATATATTTCTTGGTAAATATATATATATATATAATACATAAATAATTTTTCAACTAATAGATACTGGTGGTGCTAAATTCAACCCACAATTGTAATCTCTATCCCAAAAATTTTGAACAAATATATTTCCAAATAATATTACAATCTATTGCATTATCATTTAATTTTCATTATCCCAGGTTTCTTCTATAATCTGACCATGTTTCCATAAATACCTCACTATAATGATATTTTTCCCATTCTATGCTTTGTTATTCCTATCCAGAATATATAATAGCATAAGAACCAATGTATCATAAATCTATAGGTCTTCATGATCCCATCAAATAACATGGTAAGGATTACATTTGTGCTTTTAAATTAAGACACATGAATCACATTATTCATTAATTTAATCATTTTTAATAAAAATAGATTTTAAATCTCATCACCTTGTTCATGCATTTCAAAAGGACCTATATAGAAAAAAGATAACATTGCATTTGTAAATACCTAGACCCCAGTAATTTGATGTCTATGTTTTAAAATATTAGAAATTAATACACAAGTACTAATCAGTTTGGTTGTTTTAGAACTCATATTACATACATGAATCTTATATTAAAATTTAACACAAAAATATAACATAGATAATCCTTTAAAATTCAATTATTCTTCTAGTTTAACCCTTCATATTGGTCATAATATAAATATTGGTATCCAAGTAAAAATAAAACATAATAAAGAGGTGATTTCAGATGCTCAGTAATGGTTAGTGTATGACAAAAACTATTATGAATAAATAACCACAAACCATATGGAAATGTGAATAAGTGAAACACAATCCTTTTAATGATAATATTTACCATAATATGGAATGAATTAATGAAAATAAAATAATTACATATAAATAATCATATGGATATTATATTAATAAAATAATCCCATTTAATATAAATACCAATCTCATAATAGGGGAAGGCATAATGCAGGATATCGTAAACATGCAATCAAGGCTTTGGCCAAGACACCATACAAAAAAGTGTAAGGCCTCTATGAAACCCTAAACTAGTTTGTCTCGTGAGACCAGCCAATACATCCAAGGGATATAACAGTCCCCTACCATCAATTAATATGTCCAATAAACTGCTGTATTGAAAATGGTGAAACAAAAACAACATAGACATTTGTTTTGAAAATCTAGCATATGAAATCTGAATACTTCATCCATAAACCACGAACGGTATCAAAATAGAACATCTATTGTCAAGTAGATCAAAAAAACTTCAAAAAAATTGGTATATAGAATTATTATATATCTCTCTTAGTCAACTATAATATCTAACAACATATGTTGACAGAGATGAAAATACACTAACCAAATCAATAAAATTTTATTGAAAAAAACCCATTTTTACTTTGAAATCATTTATTTAAGACACTGCATAACTTTGTAAGAAAATATTTTAATTGAAAATTATTTTTTAAACATGAAAAGTAAGAATAAATATATTCTGTTTTGATGATGAAATAAAAATCATCTTATGTTTTATTAGTTAAAAAACATTCCTTTCATATTTTTGTTGATAATGTCATAATTTACATCATTTAGAAAACAAAAAAAACATTCCTTTCAACCGATTATATAAAAAGTAGAACATGGGTAAAATGATTTCATCATTTTTGGATAATTGTAAAAATAATTTTACAGACAATTTTATGAAACACATATATGGATGATAAATATTCATTATTAAATACTAACATATAAAAAATCACGAATATTAATGAGATTGAGGAGTTAAATCCTTCCTTTTACATTAATATAGATGAATGAGCTTTAACTGACATTATAATTATTTAAAACAATTAATTAATTTATACTAGAAGCTTATCCATTATATATGATATCATAAATGATCTTGTGGTATTGTTTTTTTGATAATATTCTACGGTTACCCATGTTTCTAGTGTAAACTGCTTCATTTTATTGTGCATGTTGTGTCATGTAACTCTTATTTATTATGAATTGTATAAATATATTTTATATATTGATAAATATTTAATTCATAGATATTATATTTACTAATTATATACATTTTTTAGTCATTCATAAATGGTTATTGTGGAAAGTGAATCTTATTAAGACGTGGAGATGGTATGTCGAATGTACTCATTATAATTAATAACATTCTTTATGTGGTGAAATGGTAAGGAATTGGATTATATATTAATTATAAATAATCAATATCATGTAATATTTTTTATTTATATCCATTATATAAATAATTTTTCCCATTCGAATAATTTGATAATGAAAAATAATTACACCACGATGTGGAGACAGTAAGCAATATATAAGCATGCATGATGCAATTGTTCTTTTTATGATGGATAAAAGGATGAATATGGTTGTCCCATAATAATAATAAAATCCCATATCATAGAATTTTCTACAGTTATTACTTTATATTATAAGATATAAATAATATAGATTTAGAATAATATATGAACTTGAATGGCTTCGTAAAATAATGACCACTTCATTGGTGGACTTACTTTAGATATCCCCTTACTGGAAATATTGTTTTCCTTTTTGGAAGGATAAGAACTATATAACATGGATATGGATGTTGGAAGGATAAATTGGTAGGGATTATTTCATCTAGAATAATCATTGTGGTGAGAATAAGTTTGGGAGGATGTTCCCGTTTATAATTGAGTTGAGGGGAACTTTTGGAAACTCAAAAAATATCATACGAATATAAATTATTTTTATTTAAAAATTGATAAAATATGTGTTATTTTAATGTTAATAAGACTATTTATTTAAATATTATCAACCAATAATCATTAGAATAGTTTTGATCAAAATATTACCCTTATCTTTTGTTGTTAACCATTATTTAAACTCTCTAACTCTTATGATGATAACAAGTGTTTTTACTCTATGATGGTTATTATAGATAATGAAAAATGAAAAACTAACCCAAAATGAGTCATGGATGAAATTTTAAACATTATCCCAATCACTTAAACTAGCTTAATATTTTAATTAATTTTATATAATTTATTAAATTATTATTTATTATAAAATATCACTAATATCAATTTTGTATCTATTCATTACTTGAATTCTTTAAAAATATTTTAACAAAAATATATCACTAAATAATAATTTTTACACATCAGTAACATGTTTTTTTTACCAATAAATTTTATGAGTGGTATTAATTACCTCATATTATATTTATTTCAATATTTTTAATTTCATTTATTTGATATTACCAATAATTAAACAATTACTACATCATCATTGTATTAGTTCATATAGTAATATGTTATTTAATAGAAATTTAAAATTTAATATCATGATGAATATAAATATTGTATATTGTAATCGAATACTTAATTTTTTATTTATCTTTTCTATATTCTTATATTAAAAATGATATATTTATTATAAATATGAGTACGACATATTTAAAATATCTTTAAATAAAATATAATAAATATAATACATTCATCACTGTGTCATTAAAATGTAATAATCTTGGAAAAGGGATAATTTTTTGTTAAAACCCACCCATCCAAATAAATTTTGACATTTTTTTGTATAATTTTATAATATTTATAATATTTTTTTACTCTTAGTAAATCCATATACCTTTAACTCTACAAACATAAAATTACTAAATATACGATTTATAATGCTAAAAAAATATATTTTAATAATTTTGAACCAATAATTTTTATTATGTAATCAATTTTTCTAAATTAAAAAAAAATTAATAAATCATTTAAAATTAATTTCATTAATAAAATGAGAAAATGGGGTTAAATGTAAAATTTATCCAAATAAGAAAATGTTTTTCTATCAAAATTTATTGTTAAATTGATTAAAATGTACTAAATTTGATTAAATGTTAAATATTTATCTAATTATATTAAAAAATAGTTAAAAATACTAGTTTTCACGATAAATTATTTATTCAAATTAGATATTTTTAATTATATTGTAATTTTATATCAATATTGATCAATACATGAATCTTATTTAAAATAAAAAATTGAATGAAAGTAGAAATTTTACATTATAATTACAATGTATGCGTTTTTTAAAAATATTATTTATTAAATTCTCAAAAAAATATACTTAAAACATGGGTCGCATAAAATGGTAGTAAAACAAGAATTAGAAAAATATATTCTTTTAATTTGTAAAATTGGATACATGGTTATATTAGGTTTAATTTTTTTTATCAATATAAAATATAAAAATTTCACTTTTTGGTTCACAATAGTGACTAAATCTATTTTAATGGCTTGTTTATAATAGTAACTTATTAATATATCACTGTGAGACTAAACTCAGTGTTGCGTGCAATGTAAGCTATTAAATTATATAAAATGAAATCATAATATAAAATCTTAGTGTGTATCATTCTTCCCTACTTCAAAAAATTACAGACACCAATTTACTAGAATATCACCTCCAAAAATGAAATGGGTAGTTCTTCATCCAATGTTCCTCATGTTCTCAAATCACCTCTACCATTTTATAATTTTTTCGCTATACCATTTCCAACCATGTGGTTTGATTCCTTAACACTTGTTCTCAATTATCAAAAATCTTTTTAGGAATATCACATTATCATAAATTAGATTATAATTATACTTCATTATAAAATAGTAAAAGTATTGTTTTTGTTATTTACATCCTTTTTAATGATTTGAGGAATGCATCACAAACATTTGAGGGATTTGGTGGCATTGAAAAATGGTAAGCTACAGCTCCAGTTCATTCAAGAATTTCGAATATTTTGATGCACCCGGGGATTTATTATCCATTATTGCTGAATATTATAAAACCCTTACATTGATATTACTTATATAAAACATGATCTCCCACTTGAAATTTCAAATAATTCTTTCTGTTATCGGCATAAGCCTTTTTCCAACTTTGATATGTTTTTATACAGGTTTGAATAATCATCTCATTTTTTTCTGTGTGGAAGCTGCGGTGTCACTTCTTCCATTGAAGCTGAGATGATATCTCTCATCCATGACATCCAATTTGTCAGATATAAATTCTAGAACAACATCTGGATCAAAAGTGACTCCATCACCATTGTTCACGCAATTTGGAATGGGGATTTCCACCTCTCTTTCCCTCTTACTGTGACTTGGAAGATCTTCTAGAACTCGCTTTTGAAGATCAGATATATTTCCTCCCTTGCCTAGTGTGAAGCAAATATGGTGGTATATGGTATTTCCAACAAGGGGATCAACCATGCCATTATGTGGTTTTATGATTTGTCATATGATCTTTTCCCTATCCTTACTAAGTATTGTAATAAAATTCCCTCTTTCAGACTTTTGTAATCATCTCACATGATTTTAATAATTATCATCTTGGTCATTGACCACGACATTTCCTTTTTAAAAAAATCACATTTTCCTTTGATTCCTCAACATTTTCTATTACTATATGTTAACTTTCACAAAAAAAATCCCAATATGTTGGAGTAAAACATCTCTTTCTACATAATTCATTATATGGTGCCAAATAAAAACATGAATGGAAAATTTAGTTTTTAGAAAATTCTACCAAATTCAAATAATGGCCCCACAGACCATGAAATTAATGTTATTATGACCTCAATAGGTCTTCTATTGTTTGAGAGTCCCTTTCAAATTTTCCATCAATTTGAGGTTAGAAGGTGATACTCAAATGATGTTTGGTATCAAGGGCCTTCGGATTACTTTTCTGTAATTTTTATGTAAATAATTGATCATGATCAGAATAAATTGATTTAATGTATTTCACCATAAATTTATAAAACTTCATTAATAAGTAGTCATTCAAGGAGGTCATGAGATAAATCTAATCTTATAGAAAAAAATGTTTATATTTGTTTAAGAAATAAAAGATAACCCATATCACATCATTATTTATATGAGTATTTTTTGTCCCCAGATAAAGAATTGGTAATTTTATTTGATTTTAACACAAGAATATGAAGAGATTTTAATAATAATTTAGGATTTTTCTTCACAGCTTCCACTTGTTGAAAAATCTATCATCTTGACACATAATCATCAATTTCCCACTTCATGTTTCCCCAAAAAATATATTCCTACAAGTCCCTATACATATTACTACAACAAGGGTGTATAGATAAATGTGAGATGTGATCGTCTTCTAATAATGATATATTTATCTATGGAATATATTGGAAATATATCCTACATTAAATATATAGAACATAATCATCACAAAAATAGTCGATAATATTTATTTCATTCACACATTTAATATTCCTCTAAAACTTCTCATCATCAGATTGAGAATTCATTATCATCTCAAATAAATATGTTTCTTCATTCATTGGAAAAATGATTGATGTCACAAATTCCTTAGATATTCTTATATAAATATTCAATATATCCTTGAATAAAATATCCCTTTTAAATTATCATTTAGGTAGAACTCCATGATACTGCATGGTCAATGCATCATTAACCTTAATTTCTTTCTGTGGGTGGTGTTATATTCAGAAATCACAATCCTTGAATATTTATAGCCTTATCCATTGACTCATAATGTGTTGTTTATATGTGAAAATACATTTCAAACTCTTGTGATCTATCTATATCTCACATTGTTGAATATAGAGATAATTCATCCATAACATTAGAGCTATGATTTTTTCTTCTAAATCAATATCACGAGTTGGATAGTTTTATTCATGGGTTTTTAAATGCCCTGATAAATATATAATAACTCTATCATTATGTGTATGTACATAACCACGTCTACTCCTTTATGCATAACTATAAATCACAAATACACTTTTTATCGATCGTAAATTCATGATTAGAACATTGATTAATACTATCTTCAATTCATAAAAACAATATTCACATTATTTTACCTATATTAATTTAATCCCTTTACATATGATCTTGGTTAAGGGGTTAGATAGTTGATAAAATTTGGAATGAAACACCGGTAGTAACCTACTAAACCAATGAAAATACAAGCTTCAGTTATGCTCTTTGGTGCATGCGATTATTGGAATAAATTTTTCATTATAGTATTTGAATAGATTTCACACAAGGTGAAAATACGAACAAGAAAATACGTTTCTGAATTAATAAATTCTAACATTATAAATTTACCATATAAATCTTCTCTTATGAGAGTCTCATGGTTGATCTGCAAATGATTCTTATGGTCTAAATAAATTATAGAATTCACTTGAATATCATCAATGAATAACATAAAAATCATATACATATTTCTTGAATACATTTTTCACTGCATACATCAAAACTAATGGTGAATTAGTCAATCCAAATAGAATTAATGTAAACTGATAATGTTCACACATTTTCCAAAAACCTATATTTAGGATTTATACCTTCTTTACATTCAACTATTAATAATAAGAATAAATTTCAATGTTCAAAAATAATTGATCTAAATGATGTTGTTAAAGTAAATCATCAATTTAATGTATAGGATACATTTAATTTATTATAATATCATTTTTTTTCTTATAATAAATATATAACATCATGGATCCATCTATCTTATTAACTAATGGAATTAGGCCTCCATATAGAGAATCCCTATGGTGAAGGAATCCATTTTTACCCAAATAATATAATTATTTCCTAAGATCCAATAATTCCACTATGTCCATTATATAGGGATTCATTTATATTGGTCTTCCATCGAGAATTAACTCAATAGAAAACTCAATCCCACACTCTAGTGCTGTCTTGGAAAACCCTCAAGAAATACATCAATTAATTCCAATAAAATAGGTATATCCCCAGTTTTAAGATTAACTTATCTATTAATAGATGGTGTCTTCTCTTCCTACACAATAATTTAATGAAGTAGTGATTCTGGGGGTGGATCATGTTTTGAATCAAATGATGGAGTTTCTAATTTTATGATAAGAGATTATTTTTCTTCCTCATAAATCACAATTTCCATCTTCTGATAATAAATATTCACAAAATATTTTGAAATCCCGTAAAAACGATTATATAAAATTAAAACACATGTGTGATGATAATATCATGAATTAATGGACATTTATTTTTTGTAAAAGAGACTTCCTGACAAATCGTTGTTACAATGAAACGCCCCTTTGGTTTTCTGACTAAAAACTCATTTATTAAATAAAATGAAAAATGTATAATTTTATTATAAAATTAGTAAGATATAAACAAATGGAATGAAATAGAAACAAATAATGAATTATATTATTTATTATTTATTATTATCATACCTACCACCACATCATTAGAAACTTTAACCATTATATATGTCATCGCATAAGATTAACCTTTCCCCTATCCATTTCTGAGGAAATTTTCTTTGAATCATAGGGAAGTAATTTTCAAAATGTCCCATATCATTAAAAATGTATCATTGAGAAATGGTAGATTTTTTATTTCCCAAATAATCTCAGTCTTGGTCACCTTTATCTCTACACGAGTACCAAAATCAAGTCCCCAAAAGGCATGTTCCATGATGTTTCTTTCCATATTTATTATAGGATGTAAATTCAACTTTTCTCTTCTTCCAATTACCATATTTCCTTTATCAAATTGTTTTGTATCCTTCTTATACTCTTGATTTTCTTTAGGGTCATAAATAATTGAGATTATTTCTCTATCATGATATCAGAAAAGAGTATAACTTCAAATGATGGAAAATTGTGGGTACTATTACCCATCAAATGAATGGGTATAACCCATAAAATAATTGATCATTATTACAGTATAGATTACATATGTATCTTATATAATTCCTTTATAACCTTGTAAAATATCATTCATTTATAGAAACATTCTCATCCATTTTTCCTCATATTCAAGAGTTTTCTCTCCATATTCTATTGTTTTTCATGGGGGGAAATATTTTTCTATGAGAAGTAACTTAAAACTCCATGATTCCATGTTTACTATTTCTTCCTCCTCATTCTTGAATTTAATTATTGACCACTATTGATCTATGTCTCCGGCGATGTGATAAAATTTCCTTAAATCCTTCTCTCATTCATTGCATCCCAAATCAATAAATATCATCTCCAAAGAACATATCTGTTTTTCACTTATAAATGGATTTATATTCCAATTTAATGTTAGAGGCTCTTGTATCATGAAGTTTTTTAACATTTTAACATTATATTGTAGATTAGGATACTCTATATGAGTAATGTTATTGTTCAAAACCTGAGTCAGAAATCTCAGTATAGTTATAAGCCTCTCGGCACTAGTTGCATATCAAACTCCAATATCATTATCTTTTTTATGAATGATATCCATAAATAGATTACATTCATTGATAATGTTTATATACCCTCCACTATAAAACATTCTAAAAAATGGAATACATTAGATTATGTTTTGAATCAAAATTCATAATTTAAAACTATTAAAACATAACATAAATTGAAAATTTTATGGGTCATTAATCTAATAATCCAAAACATAGTTTCTTTTCCGAAATATTTACGTATATATCCTTCATAATGGTCAGTAAGAAAAGTTTGAATTATACTATGAATATCCTCCGGGATTGTCAAACCTTGTGCTATAATGCCCTGATATGTTTATTAGATATATTTTTCATAAACAATTTATGTCTTGTTTTTTATGGTACACCAAGATAATCTTGCACAATAGGAATCATCGGCTTAGCATGCAGTATAAACAACACTATTCTTGACTTGTGTTATATAAAATTTCTAGTTATTTTTATATAATTAATTTTTATGCAAGATAGAGTGTATGAGAACAACTATATATTATTACATTACCATATAACTAAGTCATTATATTGGTGGATATGAACAATCATAACATTCTTATGAAAAACTATTTAAATTAAAATAAGTAAGTTTATAAAATAATAAAACCACACTTGATGTATTTTATAAATTAAATGTAGATGAAATATATTTGTCTTATTTATTAAAATTCATATTAAAAGTTTTTTATACATGATATAAGAAAAAAATCAATTTTTTGGATAAATGAAATATTTTTCATAAAATGTAATTTTTTCACCTTTTGATAGTGCACCAATTTTATATCATGTTTTGTAAACATTTTTATATTATATTAAATTAAATAAATATGTTCATTGTAATTGGGATATAAAAATTTACTTTGTTATACTTTTATATATTTTTTGGATAACTTACTTGTTTTGATGAATATTGAAAATACACTTAATTTTAATTCAAAACCTGTTTTTCATGGAAATAATTTTTAAATAGAAATAATAATATTGAATGGTTTTGATTAAAAATATAATATATTTTTAAAATTATATATATCATTGGTCATTGTAATTAATATTACCAATAATTTTTATGTAAAAACATTACCATCTTTTGAAATGTTTTATCTTTTAAAAACATATTTTTCATTCTCACAATGGGATTAAATATAAATTAATTACTACAAATTGTATGATTTGATTTTATAAATCTATTTTTTATATTTGGTATAATTAGGTCCAAATTATTTAAATATCATTCTTTTATTTTCTATTCATTATGAATATTAAGTTTAGTAATTTTATTTATTTCTACGATAAAGGGTAAATCAGGTAATTGAAGGTAAAAAATATTATTATTACCCAAAAATTTGTCTTAATTTCATTGGGTAAGTTTATTTAGACCAAAATAATCCATTAGATTATTTTTGGACCACTTATATCTAGTTGGAAGACTTTAATAAATTTATAATATTATATTTATTGAAAATCCATTTTTTGTTATACCTTTGTTTTTAACAAGTAAAATATTATTAATATAGGGTAATAGAGTAGATCATTTTGACTATTAATATTATTTATAAAAATAAAATGATAACCACTATCATGGTAGTATATTTATAATTTTAATAAAATTATTTTTTACCTTAAAATATTATACAATGATAATATAAAGTTTGTTCAATCAGAAGAAAAATAAATCAAATTATTATAATTAAAATGTTAAAGACTATTAAATGACCCAAAAACATAGACAAATAATTTTTTTTGTTTATATCTCAGGAATAATTGTCCAATTTTTTTAATTATTGAACATTCTGAGTCACATTAAAATTAATAAGAATCTTATAGTATTTTATTTTAAAGGAATTAAAGTTGTTCACACAATATATTTTTAATTAGTATAAAATTTGAATAAAATGTTTTCAATTGAATAACATTACTTTTAAATAGTGTATAGAAGTATATAATATTTAACTACATCTTATAAATTTATTTATAATTTTTATATATTAAATAATAAAAATTATTGATTACAAAATAGTGATACATAAATTATTTTATTAATTGAAATATCAAATAAATGTTTTTTAAAATAAAAAAAATAATGATAATTTAATTTAATTAAGGTGGTCCATGAATTTTACTGGTTATATTGACATGATAATATTATATTAAATATTTTTTTCCATGTTTTTTATATATTTAAAATTGAAAATAATGAATAGTTTCAAAATTGACATAAGCAACAGTTGAAAATAAATAATATCTTATTTGATGTTTTTAAATTCATAAAAATAACATGTTCTATAAAAAAACCAAGGATAATTATAATGATGTCCTAAATAATCCAATTTGGGTTTATTTTTCATTTTATAGTAATTATATTAACTAATTATTATAAAAAGACATGTAAACATGGTAATAGTTAAACTATTTTACTAAGTGTTAAATCCAATGATATATTAATTTTGTGGCCTAAACATGTCTAAAAATAATTGTATGAGAGTACTTATACCCATACTCATATTATAATCAAAATAATTCACCATGGAGATATATGAAACCAAAGATAAATTTATAATAAACATATAGTTTTGGGGTTTCCAAAATTCCCTCATACAACTCTTATAAAAGGACACATGTGCTTCCCTTTTATTCACTCATATAATTCTAATTTTCCCTATAAAACCATACCAAATTATTCTCCCACCATCCTTCACATTATCATATTGGCCATACATTCGGCATAAATCCAACCTACATAGTACTTTTGCACAATGTAATAAATCTAGTATCATATACATGATGAGATGTTGTTGAAATTATTCTAAAACCATACTCCTCCTTTCATCCACCCTATGAATAATGATTTCTTGGTTCATGTATACATAGGGCTCACCATGTAATGTCTCATATATTATGTGTATTATTTTAAAATATTATATGGAATTATTATGAGGCCAGGCACATAGAAGTCACATAATTACAAGTCATGGTGATCTCGGAAGGGTGCTCCAAACTTTATTTATGTTAAGTGATTCGGAACTTGTACCCGGTTGTACAAGTTTCCAAACAGATTCCCAGATTAAAAATATGAGGGCCCCGTTGCATCTGGTGTGGCGTCTTTACCTAAGAATAATCCTATCCTCGACCTGCGTGGGTCGAGGGAAAAAGATAATTTTTAGACACATTAAGTAACCTAAAATAAAGTAAATTCGTAAAGTTTTTTATATTTCTTTTTGGAAATATCTGATGTAGTGTAGCAATGGGGAAGTTATTTCAGTCATTAATTTCATGTCATAATGACTCAAAAATAGCAACACTGACTCATTATTTCTGCATCATTATGCGATGCCAAATATGTTTCACTTTTTATTAGATTAATCGATTTTTTCTCATTGGTGACGATTGAGAAAAATCTCTGGAGATTCCACAGAGCATTAAAGTTAATTCTCAATGATGAACAATGACAGATCAAATTTGAGAATCATTATGCCAATGAATTTGAAGGGTCTCCACTACGATGGCAGCGCAACCCTTTTGTAAATGATCAATCCTTCCTTAAATGTAGGGGTTGTTATTTCTTTCCTCTTTCCCCATATTTGAATTGAAATTATGAACACAAATCAACCATGAACAAGTTAATTTAGGTATTATAACATTCTTGCATGAGGGTTTATTTAGGATGATTATTGGGAATTAATCCATGTTGATTATTATTTTTGATTCTTCGTAGTTTAAGCCTATAAATGGGATCAGATCAACACCGTGACAAATAATGGTGGTAGTTCATTTCTCAATTGGTTTGATTGGTTTTCCTTCCCCCCCTATTTCTTCTCTCCTGTTCTTCGCGTTCTTCACGGGGAGATGAACTACTGATCTTTGCGCACCCATCTTACAACGCAGTGATCCGAAACTGGATATCCGACATCACAACCACCCTATGGAAGTGAAACGGCCATGATAGACGACGAATCATCTTGGATCACAAGAGGCTATTCTTCGAGAGTTCTTCATGCAGGTAGATCAAAACATGTTTTCGAAGCAGGTTGAAGGTTTGAAAACAACAAAAGTAGCATCGTGGTGTTGGGGTGACCAAAACCCGAGTGGTCGAGGGCGATCTAATGATCAGATCGATGAACGGGGCATCACCCAAAGTGCAATTGCAGAGGTCTGTGTTTTTGGATATTTATAGAATATAGGGTGTGTACTTTTGAAGAACATGTCGTGTAGTACTGGCGGTGGTGGCTAGGGTTTCAGTGGTCATAGATGAATCACATGGCATGTGACCCTGGTAACACGGCGTGTTGGCCTTCCCTTGATGCTCTGCATGTATTTTGGGAAGTATATGGACACGGGTTGATCTATATGGCTTCATAACATGGCGTGTACAGCATGGCAGAGGCAGCTAAGTGGGACTCAGTAAGTATCCAAGACGTACAAGAACACGGGATGGAATACATGACCTTGTACTCCATCACACGGCCAGGCAAGACTAGTAACGCGGGTCACTGCATGTACGGACTAGAAGGTTTAGAGTACACGAGTTTATGGTCATGTATGTGTAAAAGTCCAGCATAAACGGAGCCAACCACATGCACTCGGACACGGTTTTTAAATAGTACTACATGTAGTGTGCTATGTTTTCTACCTGACCAGCATTACAAGATGGGCCGTTGTACAGGGGAAGTACATGGGGTCAGACAACACGACACGTAACTTTACTACACACTGTGTACTTTTTGGAAAATGGAATGGTCCTCTTGTTCACCTTATCATGGACATAACTCATTTGGGATAGTGCCCCTTCATCTTGTTCCCCTGAAGGTCAGACATCATTTCCACACATAAGAGTATGATCCCTTTAGTAGGAATTTCTGTGATAGAATCAGGAATCCATCCAAGAGGCTTGAATCGAGATCTTCTATCCATTCTTAAACTTATGTAGAGTTAGGTGTCTACATGACTAACTCCACCGGGTGTCGATCGTCTACCTAGAAGGTGAATTTCAAATGAGTCACGGTATCCACCATGTCCCCGTCAGTGATCCTCCTCTGTGTATCATGATCTCTCCCACTCAAGAGTGTGTCTCCCATAATGAGTGCATTTATCTATCGTAACCTTCTCACTAATGAGTGTGTATCCAATAATGAGTGTAACAACCTCTCTTGATGTTTCCTAATGAATAGTATTTCTTGGATAGACATCATCAGAGCTACCAGACTCATGGAGTGTGTTCACCCAGAATGAGTATTTCTGGAAAATCTTAAAACTGAATCTCATGCGGGGTATGCGGGTGTGTGACTTGTCTCTAGTCTACAGGTCTTTGTTTTGAGTATATCTAGATTGTGTTTACCTTTCTATATGTTCTGAAGATATATGATTTTACATAGCTAACTATACCATTACTTTGTGAACTATTTTGTGGTTTTTGTGGTCCTCTACTGAGTATTGTTATACTCACCCCTACCCGAGCTTTTCTAGCTCGTATTATGTCTTGTGCAGACGAGTTTCCATTTGATAGGGTCTAGGGAGGACCAGTACATGACCGAGCTTTCTGAGTCCCTAGAAGACGAGTCATTCTTACAGATATGAGTATTAGTCCCAGTACCTTTTGGTGTTTATAGATTGGGATTTAATGTTATCAGAATCTTGTTTTGGTGGGATTGTATTCTGGCCCAGTTTATATTCAGTACATTAACTTCCGTCGTACTCTGTTGGTTGGAATTAGATGTACCCATGCATTTTTTCTTTAGTGATTTCATTTCATCATTTTTTGGCTTGGAGATGCGTGAGTGTGTACATGCACTTTAGAAATGCATCCCATGTTATTAATATGCCTACTTGGTGATAGTCACCAGCCCCTGGCGTATTGGTGATGAGCTTGGGGAGTCGCGGTGTGGGCCCCACTGGGATGGGTCATGACGGAGTGGAATCAAAGGCGTTCAGTTCTACTTTAGGACCGTGAGTTTGTGATTCTGGATTGGGGCAACAGTGTTAAGTGTTTCATGTTTGGATTTCAGGCCAGAGACTCCAGTGTTGGTATGCGGCCAACATATCCATACACAAGGACTCTGATAACCTACTTTTCGACTCAGTAAATGAAACCACTAGTTGAAGGGATGTATATGAACGATACATGCATCATAAAGGACTGGGTTGTGTTTTCCATATCCTAGTGTCAACTATCCTGATATACTCATTGACTATGGTACATCTTGTTTCATTACAGGATGCTTCTGTGACGCATACCTGCTAGGATTCAGCAGCGCGATCAGGAGGATGACCCCCTCAGTGATGAGGCTTCGATACAGGGACTAGTTTCCCGACTGTTGCCACCAATTGGTGCACCCGTTATGACACCACCAGTGGAGCAGCCCATGGTACCTATAATACCGACTGAAGAGGGGTGCATGATTAGTGCTCTCCATGACTTCTAGAGATAGAGACCCATCAGCTTCCAAGGTGAGCATGACCCTCCGGTTGCTGAAGACTAGCTTGAGGCAGTGACCAGAGTTTTCCATCTAGTGAGGACAACAACAGACCAGATGGTGATCCTAGGAGAGAGCCTTCATCAAGGTTCGGCAGGATAATGGTGGAGTTTGACTACATAGACTCATGATGAGGAGACTCTTTCATGGATGAAGTTTTAGCGAATCTTCATAGAGGAGTACTCTCTAGTTTCACTACTAGATGTATGAATCCAAGAGCTTCTTCAGCTCTAATGGGTTAGTGTGATTGTAGATTACTATTCATCGAGGTTCACCAACCTTGCCTGGTACTCGATGGATATGGTCGGGGATTATTACTTCATAGATAGGACCTTAGAGCGAGTTTTACGATAAGAAATTTGAGCTAGTTTTGTGTACTTATGAATTTTGACTTATGCTGGAGAGCATGATTGGTCCTTGGTGATCGAGAGCATCTTAGTGGAGCATAGATAGCTGATGACAATTAGTAGTAGGCAGTCTGGTGCAGAGACCCTAGCTGTAGGGAGTTGATGTCAGGAAAAGGGATCGGGACATGGGAAATGTCATACGTGGACCTAGGATAGAGGATCGATAGTCCATGGATATATGGATATATCCAGTCAGCCTAGGGGGAAGCGATGCTATGCGTACAACGGTAGGGGACATCTCGCTAGAGATTTTCCGACCCGTCGAGCTTCTGACAGGGAAGCAGTGCATGGACCACCGAGGCAGAGGCAGAAAGTGGAGAAGACAGACCCTCCAGGCGGTGGACGTGGCAGAGGAGCAGGGAGAGCTATTGGTGGTTGAAGTCACTATCACCTACTTCTACCACCACCCCTGGAAGTCCGCACCAGGCTCATGGAGATGGGGGGGAAAGGGACGAGGACAAGTGTATGTTGTCGAGCCATACGACACAAGGGCTCCAGGAAGGATCTGAGATACGATCTGTGTCTTTTCTACCTTATCTTCCGTACTTATATGCATAGATGATAGTCATTACATTATAGCCACATGTCTTGTAGGAAACCTCAAGATTATGGTAGAACCCTTCACTCCATACTTATGCTTGGAGAAACCTACAAGTGGAGAATCGACGATCACACAACTTTGAAGATAGTGTGATATTACCCTTAGAGGTGAGAGTTTTGGTTGGATCCTCATGGTGGTAGCGTCAAGGACTTACGACATCATTGACAGTATGGATTGGATATCTTCGGTCCATGCCCAGATTGACAGTTTTATGCTAAGAGTGTTGTGTGTCTTCCCTGATAGAACTAGGTTTACCTTTATCAGAGAAAGGGAAATCTAGGAAGCGCAGAATAGGCTTATGCATAGGAGGGTGCATCCAATCACTCATGGTTTAGCAAGCCTTATCCTTAGAGTAGTGGATGATTTGAGATCCCATTTCCCAGCAGTAATGGCAGAGTATGAGGACATATTTCCCGAAGATGTTCTAGGATTAACTCCATGATAGTAAATCAACATCAGCATCGACTTACACACCGGGGCAACACCAATTTCCTCATCAGCATATCGGATGGATCTCTCTGAGCATAGCGATCTGAGGGTGAAGTTGGAGGAATTGCAGAGTAAGGGTTTCGTAAGACCCAATGTTTCATCCTTGGAGGCCCTAGTCTTGTTTCCCATGAAGGAAGATGGGAGTCTGAGGTTGTGCATGGATTACTGGGCCAGAACCAAGTGATGGTGAAGAACAAGTATCCACAGCCAAGGATCTATGACCTCTTCGATCTACTATGATAGGAACATTGGTTCTCGATAGTTGACCATAGATTAGGTTATCACAGGTTACAAGTACAGGATGAGGATATACTGAAGAAATCCTTTAGATGCTGATACGGTCACTATGAGTACTTATTGATTCCTTTCAGTGTGACTAATTCTCCCCGAAGTGTTCATGGGATGGATGAACCATATCATCCCATTGTACATGGACCAGTTAGTAGTGGTATTCATTGAAGAAATCCTTTTTTAACTGGCATCAGAAAAGGATAATGTGAGACACATGCGGATGGTTCAAGACATACTTTGGGGGAAGCATATTTATAAGGAAACCCGTAAAGTGCCAGTTTTGTATTCAGAAGGTCCACTTTCTGGGACATGTCATCTCAGCAGATTGAGTGGTTATAGATACAGCCAAGGTGGAGGTTGTGCTAGCATGGGAGCCACCTCGAAGCATGACGAAGGTGCAGAGCTTCCTTGGATTGGCAGGATATTATTAGAGATTCATTCCTGATTTAAACTGGATATCAGTGCCAATGAAAGCCTTGACCAGGAAGGGGAAGCCCATCGTGTGTACGGAGAAGTGCCAGTAGGATTTTGAGTGGTCGAGATAGAGTTTGACAAGTGCCCCAGTCATGATATTGCTGAAGGAGGTTGTTGAGTACATAGTTTTCTGCGATTCATCAGAGAGTGGGGTTGGATATGTCCCGATGTAGAGGCTAGAAGTGATTTCTTATGGTTCCCGCTATCATAGGCCACATGAGCAGAACTATGTGAACTGTGATCTTGAGTAGATAGTGGTATTCTTTACATTAAAGATGTGGTGACACTTCCTTATGGGTGAGTGGTTTATCATCTACTCTGACCACAAGAGTCTCAAGTATATATTCTCATAGAAGGATCTGATTCTGAGGAAGAGTTTTCGACTAGAGTTCTTCTAGGTTTTTCTATTTTGAGATCATATATACTTTTGGGAAGATAACAAGGTGGGGGATGCTCATAGCAGAAGTTCAAGCTCACAGCTATTGGGTAAGGCAACAGTGCAGTTAGACGCATAGCAGTTATCCTTCATAGATAAAGAGGATACAACTTACCTATAGTTGATGGTTCTCGACACTCAACTCTTACAGTGGTTTATGGTGGTGCGGCTAAGATCTGTCAACTTAGTGTTCTTATGAGATTATTTATCCACATGACATGCTCTTGAGGGATATTCTCAAGGTGGGGAGCACATAATTCTTTTCATAGGACAAACTGTCGTACCAGCAGTGTTACAGGAGGAGGTCATGATGGAGTTTCATACATCCCCTAGGTCGTACATCTAAGAGTGTTATAGAGGATCCCAGATATCTGACGACTGTTCTGGTGGTCAGGCATAAAGAAGGTAGTAACAACCTTTGTTTCTCAATGCCTTACATGCCAGCAGGTGAAGGCTGAGCACCAAGTTCCAGTGGGATTAGCTCATCTCATGGATGTTCTATAGTGGAAGTGGGATGGAATAACGATGTAATTCATGAAAAGATACCACAAACATCCATGGGTCATGATTCCATTAGAGTTATCATTGACTGACACACCAAGTCAGCCCACTTCCTAGCTATCAGGGAGAAGAGTTCCATAAAATGATAGGTACGCCTCTATGTGAATGAGATAGTTTAACATCTTGGAGTCCCATCGACAACAGTCTTGGACTGGGACATCTATTTCACATCCTGGTTGTGGATGGGTTTTCAAGAGCCTTTTGGGACTCAGCTATGCTTGAGAACAGTGTTTCATCCCAAACAGATGGTCAGATGGAGAGGACCAATCAGGTTCTGGAGGATATTGTACGAGCCTCTGCCTTGGACTTTGATCATAGTTGGGAGGACCACCTACCACTAGTGGAGTTTGCATACAACAATAGATACCACGCCACCATTGGTATGACACCATTCGAGGCCTTATATGGGAGACCATGCCAGTCATCGCTTTGCTGGACTGACCCTGGAGAGTCAGCACTCATGGGTCTAGAGTTGGTGTGACCTATGACCAAGAAGGTGCAGACCATCTAAGATTGGATGAAGACTACACAGTGTCGGAAGAAGACATATGCCGATAGACGATGGAGACCTCTGAGTTTGAAGGGGGAGACAACAGAATTCTTCAGGTCTCACCTCAACGAGGGTTACAGAGATTTGTCCTGGACGACAAGCTATCCCGAAGGTTCATCATAACATTCCAGATACTATGCAGAGTTGTCAAGGTGGAATACTGCCTAGCTCTACTGCCATAGTTTAATTGGGTACATGATGTCCTCCATATGTCGCAGCTGAGGAGGTATGTGCATGACCCATTGCACGTCATCGACTGGCGTGAGCTGTACATCGAGGATGGAGTGACCTTTTCTTAGTACCAGGGGGAGATTGAGGATCGTCCAGAGAGGATCCTTTGTGGGAGATCATTTCCCGTGGTGTACATCTGGTGGAAGCACAAGAATCTTCAGAAATGAATGTGGGAGAGAGAGGCCCAGATCCGTTCCTAGTACCCACATCTTTTTGAGTAGCCTTGGTTTGGGTTTTCGGTGACGTAAAGACCTAAAGAAGGGATAATGTAATGTCTCATATTTTCTGTATATTATTCTAATATGTTATATGAAATTATGACTATACTAGGCGAAGAGACAAAACATCATTCATGGGCCTGGTGATCCCAGAATAGTGGTCAAAACTTTTTTATGTTAAGTGAGTCGGCACTTGTGTGAGGTAGTGGCATTTTCAAAATTGAAGCCCGAATTAAAAATCTGAGGGCACAGTTGCCTTAGGGGCGATGACTTTACCTAAGAACGTGCCTAAACTCGACCGGCATGGGTTTAGGAAAAAATATAATTTTCGTACATTTTAAGTAACATAAAATAAAATAAATTTTCAGAGTTTGTTTTATTTCTTCTTGGAAATATCCGATGTAGGGCAACGATGAGGAAACTATTTCAGTCATTAATGTCAGGTCATAATGACTCAAAAATAGCAACTCTGACTCATTAATGTTGTAGTATGATGGGATGTAAAATATGATTCCCTTTTTATTAGGATAATTGTGTTTTTCTCATTGGATAAAATTGAGAAAAATTTCTTGAGAATTCATGCAGAGATGGAGTAAATTCTCACCGATGAATGATGATGGATCGAAGTTGAGAATCGATCTGCCAACAAAGTTAAAGGCTCTTGACAATGACGGCAGTGTGACTCTTTTTTAAATGATCTATAATTCCTTAATAGTAGGGGTTGTTATTTCTTTCCTCTTTCCAAATATTTGATTTTAAACGACAAACATAGATAAACCACGAAAAAGTTGACCGCAAATTTGTACGTTCTTGTTGGAGGTTTTATTTAGGATGATTATGGGGAATTAATCAATATTGATAATTGTTTTTTATTCTTCATCGTTTAAGCCTATTAATGAGAGTGGATCAATTCCATGATGAACTATGGTGGAGGTTTGTTCCTCAATTTGTTCGATTGGTTTTCCTTCCCCCACAATTTCTTCTAGTGCATTCTTCGCATTCTTCACAGGGGGATGAACAATGGATCATTGTGCACCCATATTGCAACACAACGATCCAAAACCCGAGATTTGACATCACAACGACCCTACGGAGGTGCGACAGCCATGAAAGATGATCAATCGACTTGGATAAGAAGAGGTCGTTCGTCGAGCGTTCTTCACAGGGGAAGATCAAAACATGTTTTGGGAGCTGATAAAGGGTATGAAAACAATGGAAGCAGCCTCGTGGTGTTGTGGTAACAAAAACCCGAGTGGTCTAGGGAAATCGGTCGACTGTATTGGTTAATGGGGAATCACCAAAAGTGTGACGGTGGAGGTCCATGTTTTTTGAAATTTATAGAAAACAAGGCGTGTACTTCAGAAAAACACGACATGTAGTATCGGTGGTGGTAGCTTGGGTTTTTGGGGTCAGAGAGGAATCAAAAGGTGTATGACCCTGGTCACACATAGTGTTGGACTTTTATCCAAGATCGGCATGTATTTTGGGATGTACATGGGCACGGGTTAATCTACATGACTTCAGAACACGACGTGTATAGCATGGTATAGCCGGATACATGGGACTCGGTGTGTATCGATGGGGTACACATACACGGGATGGAGTAAACGACCGTGTACTCCATCACACATCCAAGCTAGGCATGTAACGTGGGTCACCCCGTGAACCGATTACTCGGGTTAGAGTACACAGGTTGAAGACCATGTACGGGCACATGGCCAGCGTACAAGGAGCCGACCCCAAGAACTCGGGCAGGGTGTTTACACATTACTACACATAAAGTAATAACTTATCTACATGACCAGCCTTATGACATGTGTCGTAGTACACAGGCAGTACCCAGGGCCAGAAAACATGGCGTGTACATTTACTACATGTCGTGTACTTTTTGGAAAATGGTGTGGTCCTCTTGTTCACTGTATCTTGGACATCTTTCCTTTTGTTTAGTGCCCCTTTTTCTCATTCCCCTGAAGGTCCAGAATAATTTCCTCACACAAGAGTATGTTCCCTTTAGCAGGACATTTTTTGATAGAGTCAGGAATCCATCCAAGAGGCCCGTATCGAGATACTCTATCCATTCTTATCCCTATGTAGAGTTAGGCATCGACATGACCAACTCCACTAGGCGTCGATACTGTAACTAGAATGTGAATTCCGGATGATTCATGGTATTCGCCATGGACCTGGCAATGATCCTCATCTATGTATCACGATCTTTCCCACTTATGAGTTTCTCTCCCATAATTAGTGCATCTATCTCTCATAACCTTCTCACTCAGGAGTTTGTCTCCCATAATGAGTGTAACTACCTCTTGTGACATTTCCTGACGAATATTATTTCATGAAGGACATCATCAGAGCTACTAGACTCATGTAGTGTGTTCTCTTGGAATGAGTATTTTTTTAAAATATTCGAATTAAATCCCTAGCGGGGTATGTGGTTGTGTGACTTGTCTCTAGACTACGGTTCTGGGTTTTAAGTATATCTAGTTTGTATTTCCCTTTCTATATGTTCTGTAGACATATTATTGTACATACCTGAATGTACCTTTACTTTGTGTACTGTTTTGTGATTTTCGGGGTCCTCTACTTAGTATTGTTATACTCACCCTTGTATGGGATTTTCCCGCACATGTTTTGTCTTGTGTGGATGAGGAACATTTTGACAGAGTCCAGGGTGTACCAGGACAAGACTGAGATTTCAGAGTTCCAAATAGACAGAGGCGTTCCAATGGCTATTTCCAGTAGTCCCAGCACCATTTTTTGTTTATAGGTTGGGCTTTGTAGTTTTTATACTCTTGTTTTGGTGGGATTGTATTCTGGCTTATTTTACTTTCAGTATTTTACCTTTTGTCATTCTCTGTGGGTTAGGATTAGTTGTATGCATTCATTTTGATCTATAGTGATTTCATTTAAGCTTTTGTGGGCTTGGGGATGTGTGAGTGTATACAGGTACATAGGAAATGACTCCCATGTTAGTAATATTCCTACTCGGTGCAAGTCCCCAGCCCCTATCCTATTGGAGGTGGGCTTGGGGAGTCGCGGCATGGGCCCCATTAGGATGGGTCGTGGCATACCATCACCACATCATGGTGTTTTTTATTCCAAAGTACTTTATTTATATGTGTATAAAGATGAATATAAATAATCTATATAATTAATTTTACATTGTAATTATTATTTATAATTAATATACCATCCAATTTCAAACCTTTTAACCATTAATGGAATGTTATTGTCACTCATTCATTCATACGACTTACCATCTCTATGATGTGATGAGATTCGTTCTCCATGTTAACATTTCAAAAAAGATTATAATGTATATATAATAAATAACCATGATATATTTGACATAATAATTCTATATGTATTAATTATATATATGTGTGTCATTTACAATATTTCTTTCAACTCTATAAGAAAAAAGAAACAACATTCATGTGTGTTTACAACCTACTATATCCATTAATAGTGCATTCCATTCCATTTAATAATCTATTATGTATATTCATATAATGATTATATTTTATATATAACTCATATTTTAAAATAATGAGTTATTTATATAGTGATCAAAAATATAATATCATGAATAACAAGTCAAAACATGTACGATAAAAAAATAATTATTACACAAAATGATTCTTTAAAATGGAATTCATAAAAAACAATTAATATAATTAATAAATAAATAAAATAAGATATAATAAATACTATTATGGTTTAGTGGCAAGTTAATAATATTCCTAAAACCCCTATACTATAGTTTCATCCACATATGGAAGAAATCAGACATATGTTAAGGGATAATTTTTCAATCTCATTTTTATCCAAGAATGCTTATTCGTAGGTATTTATTGTGGTATATATATTATCCAAATCTGTGTTAACTAAATATGAATTACAAAATAATATTTCAATCATTATTCCATTGTTAAATGTCAATTTTACCCATTTTTACATTTTCCTTAAATGGAATGAATGGAATCTTTTGTCAACTTTGGTACGAGGTACTTTCTGTCTTTCTGACAAAAAGTACGAGAAGAATGTTCAATTTCAACTTATACAACAAGAATGGATTTCTAAATATTCATAATTCCTTATTTCCATGAATCTTAATTTTCAATATTTAATTTTCTTTTTCAAATAATTTC
The DNA here is from genome assembly GCA_963277665.1 of Viscum album. NCBI lineage: Eukaryota > Viridiplantae > Streptophyta > Magnoliopsida > Santalales > Viscaceae > Viscum > Viscum album. The sequence continues at coordinate 1,236,769,142 of OY728164.1, forward strand.
TTTTCTTTTAAAATATCACGGCATTTTTTGAAAAGAAATCATTTTCATGAAGAAAATATGTTTTCCTCGAGAATTATTTTCAAGTGTTCTATCAAAATAATTTTCCTTATAAGATGAAATTATTTAAAAAAAATTTATATTTCAATCTATGTTATTAATATTTTATGATTTTTTTATTATGTAATTATATTTATTTAATCAATTTTTATGATGAAATGATGATTGAGAAACCCATTTTATTCGTTGGGTTATGTAATGATGAATTTTATTTTGTGGCACACATATATTGGGTTCTCATTATGTGACTAGTGGGACCTATATCAACCTCCAATGCATTGGGTATATATTTATATCACATGATATATAAACGACTATAAATGAATGTAATACCAGTTTAGTAGTATACGGGTAAAACATTATATAAATCTTATTCAGTAAAACAAGGTAGGAACGACATGTAAATCAAGTTTAGTAATGGAATTTGTACAATATAATGGTCATGGTAATGTGTATTATGTAATATGGAAATGATTTTATATGCTTATACATGTATTTAAAAATTCCATCTTTTATGTCAATAGTTTTTTTTAATTGCTCATGTTCCTTTATGATTTATGCCTTATGAACTATCATGATTTATTCAATGACACATGATTTTTATATATGTTATAAATGGTATTATTTTCAAATATTATGTCCATGTTTTATAGATTATTATTTTCATGTTTTCTCTAATATTTTTTTCTTTTACCATTAATTATTATTTGGGCTCACCCTTTTTATATGTTTTATTTTCCCCATGATATAAATATTTTTTTAAGTAGGAGTATTAAAGAGGAAGATATTTATAGAGATTTTGAAGATATTTCACATGTTAGAATAATGTATTCCAAGTCTCCAAAGGCACATAACTATTATGGTACTCTGGTATGAATTTTCAAAATGCCATGAATGTTTTTCTATGAATATGTATTATTCATGTATGACGTACGTAGATCAGTATAGATTATATCATAGAAAATGATTACTCAGCCTTTAGAAACTAGGATGTGAAATATTTAGTGACATCCATAGAGATATTTCTATGGTATGTTTGGGGATGTCCCTAAGAATAAGTGTAATGACTGTTTAAAATCCTTGAATATTGTTTTTTAAAATTTTTAACCAAGGATTAAACGTTAGGTGTTAGAGATTGAAACTAATTCCTCTTGAATATGTTATTTTCCTAGTTTTAGTTTTTCTACTCACACTATTATTTTGGGTTTTAGAAACTAGATAGAACCCAAATGAACAATGTTAATTATTAATGAATTGGGAAATGCAAGATTTTTTTCATAAATAAAAAAAATTATATTTGAGATGGAATGAAAAAAACTTATCGTTAGACTAACACAGTCTATGAATCATTATAGAATTCCAAATGTGTATAGAAGGGAACAACATTTTGTTGAGTACTTCATGATACCACATCTAATTTATGTCAGTGAATCTTCAAATATACATGTTGCTAAAAATGGATTTATTCTATTCAAAGTATATTTTCTATCATTCGATTTTCGGAATATGAAATTTTCATTTGTCTATTTATCATTATGATGGAAATAAGGAATAATGGAGGGCTCTAATCAAGAATATGAGAAGTAAGATGAAATTTAATCCATGGAATGGCATGAGTTCAAAATTTATTATTAAAGACGCTCTTTCCTTTTATTTTTCAATTGAATATGGAAAATGAGATCCTAGAGATTATCCAAACGGATGAAGAATCCATTGTTACAAATGTGAAATAATTTACAAGACATGAAAGGTATTTATCTGGAATTATCATCCAACCTTAATGTAATGTTTATAGATTCCATATTAAATGAAAAACGAGTATTTAAAGGTAATTAGTTTTAAGATACATTATTAGTAATCAATAGATTTTGTGTTGTTCTATCAAGATTGAAATATAATTTCATGTCACATATAAATCTCATGGTTTCAATAACTAATGTATGATAGACTTTAGAGGAAAATCTCAAAACAATGGTGAAAAGAATATGAGTGTTTAATTATGCTCAATGTGTGGATATAAGTAAATAGTAGATTGTATTAATGGGACTATTAAATTTTTTATGCATGAAAAATAAGGTTATTGGGTAGTTGAGTTCTTCTATAATGGATAAATTGTACCTAATAATGTGAATAGAGAAAAGGATAGAAAGATTACACCTCCCACAATTCATTTTTATAAGTGCATGGAAATGGCTAATTATTCTAACTAATTCTCTAACCTAGGGGTTATCTATGATGATCGACATCAACAACCACCTAAGGCTAACATAAAATTGAAAATAACGGGTGATCAATATTTGTGATGTTGAGTTTGAAAATGATGTTGTAGAATGATAGAGTTGTTCTATTTTTTCATCCTTGAACAATGTTTTAGAATATCATTTATAGTATTATTTAATATTGAAATATATATGTAGTGGTTCACTATGGTTTTCTATCTGTATTTTAATGTATATTATGGGTGGTACTGGTAACCATGAAAAGTGATTGAGGTTATAAGGTGATGTTTTTGGAAAACACATGATTAAATGAAGGATAACCCTAAATATGAGCATGATATTGAGGTAATGGTATTATAATAAAGATATATTGGATTGAAATAAATAAATTTGATAATATTACATTCATTGGAAATGGTTAATAATTTTTAACATGTAGGTTTTTCTATCTTGGATGATCTTTAAAGCTTGTTGGACTTATGAATAAAGAAATGAAATTTTTTTTCAATAAATATATGTATAGTAATTCATGTTAATTCCATGGCTCAATAGGATACATGATGAAAGTGTTCAATTTTTTTTTAATGTGACCAATAAGTGATACCTTATGATATATGAGGGAGAAATGTTAATCTGAGGTAATAAATGTTTTATTATAGTTTTGTATTTTCATTTTTCCAAAGGATTGTAAGGTAATAAATTTATGGAATGGTCATGTTAAACATTGGATGATGTATTTTAGGGTAATGTATTATCTGTCTAAAATTGGACTTATGCATAACTGATTAATTGTTATAACCATTTTTTTTATTGATAGAAAAAATGAAATATCATTCTATTAATAAATAATAAAACCACAAATTATCGATTTTATTAATAATATATATATATATATATATAATATTAAATATATTGTTTAAAATTCATCTTATATGTTTTCTATTCATGATATAACAATAAATTCAATTTTTATGTTAAGAGAAGTAATTTTAATAAAATTCAATTTTCCCCCTTTTTATGGTTCACCCATTATAGATATAGTTATTCACAATTTTTTATGTTATATTTTTTAACATAAACATATAATTTTTAATACGTATATAAAAATATACACAAGATGAATGTTTTACATTTTTCTAATAACTTTTGTTTTTTGATGAACAATATTGATAAAAAAAATTTTAATTGAAGACAAATGTTTTCATCAAAATAATTTTTGTGGAAAAATTATATTATTGAATGGTATTAATTTGAAAAAATGAAACTATTTTTACCATGTAATATAATTTTGGTCATTGACATTAATTTTTAGCATGAATTTTGATGTAAAAACATTTCAATCTTTTGGAATATTTTTAGAATTAAACAATTGTTTTTCATTCCGACATCGGTAATAATTTTAAATTAATTAAAGAATTTTTTATTATATTAATTTTAAAAAATCATTTAAATATTTGGAATAAATTGGTCCAAATTATGTAAATATTATTCATTTATATTTTGGGCATTATGAGAATGGACTAAAGTAATTTTTTTATTACCGTGGTTAACGGTAAATTGGGAAATTAATTTTAAATATAATATTATAATTACCCCAAAACATGTCCAAATTTAATTGGTAAGTTTTTTCGACCAAAATAATCCTTAGGTTGATTTTCGGACCACATGGATCCAGTTCAAAGAATTTAGTTTATTTTAATTTATATTTAAAAAAATTCAATTTGTGTTATTCTATTATTTTTAACAAGTAAAATATTTTTAATATATTCCAATAAAGGAGATAATGTTTACAATTAATAGTCTATATAAATATAAAATGTTAACATATACCATGGAAATTTATTTTTAATTTTTAGGAAATAAAGTTTTACGATAAATGCTCATACAAGGCTGATGTAGTGCATATACAAGCATAAGAAAAAAATTAAAATTTATATAATTAATATTTAAAGGAATATTAAATGATACAAAAACATTTATAAATCATTTTATATTTTTATATCTCGGTCGTATTTTTGATTGTCTATTTATTGACCATTTGGAGTCATAATGTTATGAATAAGACCCTTATAATGTATTATTTAGAAGGAAGTCAAGTTGTTCACAATATAGAATTTTAATTAAAATTTAATTTTATTATATGGTGTTCTATATAATAATAAAATTATAAATATTCTATGGAAACCTACAATAATTAGCTGTAAAATATAAATTTAATTATATTTTTAAGATATTAAATAATTAACATTAATTATAAAACAACAGTGATACAAAAATTATCCTATTAATAAAAATATCAAATTAACGACTTTTTAAAATTTAAAATAAATATAATATGAAGTAATTAAGTTAATAAAATAATTTTTTAGGTTATTATTACATGTTAGTAGTATATTAATCTATTCTTTCAAAGTAATCAAGTTGTTTTTTTATTTTTTAAAATGAAAATATTAAATTGTATAAAAAATTGACAAAAGTGATACATTAAAATAAATAATATATTATTAATTGTTATAAAATTAAAAAAAATACTAGATCATCAAAAAAATTTGCTAACATTTAATATTTCATTAATAATTAAATATGTGTTTTTTTTTGTATTTTATAGAAACTATATTAACCATATATTATAGAAGGACTAGTAAACCTAGTAAGAGTTATATTGTTTAACTATGGGTTAAATCCAAATGATATTGATAATTTTTTCACCTAAACTTACATATAATAATTTTTTATAGTATTTAAAACCATAATCATCTTATCATTTAAATAAAACACATTCTAGATATTTGAAAACAAAATTAAATTTATAATAAATTAATTGTTTTGGGGTTTCCAAATGTCCCCCTCCCCTCTATTATAAATGGTCACGTGTCTTTCTCTTTTTTAACAGATATCACTCCATTTGGCTCTACCAAACCCTGAAACATTTTCCAAAAAAATTCCCAAACATCATCATTTATGCCATACATTGGTGAGAAGTCTTACATTATGAGTCCTTTTATAGAAATCAAAAAGAAATTCCTAGATAAGAAGTAATTGTTTTATCAACTATATCAATTTTATTTCTTCTTCTACATCCTCATCCTATGTTGTGTGTCTTCCATGGTAGAACAATGTTTTCCTTTATCGGAGAAAGGGAAATCCAGGAAGTGCAGAATGGGATAATGCATAGGAGGGTGCATCCAATCACTCATGGTTTATCTAGCCTTGCCCTCGGAATAGTGGATGTTTTGAGATCCCATTTCCCAGCAGTAATGGCAGAGTATGAGGACATCTTTCCCGAAGATGTTCTAGGATTAACTCCATGCTGGTAAATCAACCTCAGCATCGACTTACACACCGGGACAACACCAATTTCCTCAACAGCATATCGGATGGATCTCACTGGGCAGAGTGATCTGATGGTGAAGTTGGAGGAATTGCAGAGTAAGGGTTTCATAAGACCCAACGTTTCATCCTTGGAGGCCCCAGTCTTGTTTCCCAAGAAGGAATACGGGAGTATGAGGTTGTGTGTGGATTACTGGGCCTGAACCTGGTGATGGTGAAGAACAAGTATCCACTGTCAAGGATTTATGACCTCTTCGATCTACTAAGATGGGAACATTGGTTCTCGATAGTTGACCATAGATTAGGTTATCACCATTTACAAGTACAGGATGAGGATATACTGAAGAAATCCTTTATATGCCGATACGGTCACTATGAGTACATAGTGATGCCCTTCAGCATGACTAATTCTCCCCGTAGTGTTCATGGGATGGATGAACCATATCTTCCCGTTATACTTGGACCGGTTAGTAGTGGTCTTCATCGACGACATCATTTTGTAATTGTCATCAGAAAAGGGTAATGTGAGACACATGCGAATGGTTCAAGACGTACTTTGGGAGAAGCATCTTTATAGGGAAACCAGCAAAGTGCCAGTTTTGGATTCAGGAGGTCCACTTTCTGAGACATGTCATCTCAGCAGATTGAGTGGTTGTAGATACAGCCAAGGTGGAGGTTGCGCTAGCATGGGAGCCACCTCGAAGTGTGACAGAGGTGCAAAGCTTCCTTGGATTTGCAGGATATTATCAGAGATTCATTCCGGATTTAAACAGGATATCAGTGCCAATGAAAGCCTTGACCAGGAAGGGGAAAACCTTTGTGTGTATGGAGAATTTCCAGCAGGGTTTTGAGTGGTCAATATAGAGTTTGACAAGTTCCCCAGTCATGTTCTTACCGAAGGAGGTTGTCGAGTACATAGATTTCTGCGATGCATCAGGGAGCGGGCTTGGATGTGTCTTGATGGGGAGGTATGCAGTGATTTCTTATGGTTCGCGCTATCATAGGCCACATGAGCAGAACTATGCGACCCGTGATCTCGAGTAGATAGGGATAGTCTTCTCATTGAAGATGTGGTGACACTTCCTTATGGGTGAGTGGTTTATCATCTACTCTGTCCACAAGAGTCTCAAGTACATATTCTCACAGAAGTATATGTATCTGAGGAAGAGTAGTTGACTAGAGTTCCTCCAGGTCTTTGATTTTGAGATCATATAAACTTTTGGGAAGAGAACAAGGTGGGGGATAAACTTAGCAGAAGTTCAAGCTCACAGCTATTGGGCGAGGCAAAAGAGCAGTTAGCAACATAACAGTTTTCCTTCATAGATAGAGAGGATACAACTTACCTATAGTTGATGGTTGTCGCCCCTCTACTTTTACAGTGGGTTAGGGAGGCACAGCTTGATATGTCAACTCAGTGTTCTTACGAGATCATATATCCACAGGACATGCTCTTGAGGGATATTCGCAAGGTGAGTAGAACATACTTCTTTTCATAGGACAAACTGTCATACCAGTAGTGTTACAGGAGGAGGTCATGAGGGAGTTTCATACATCCCCTAGGTGGTACATCTAGGAGTGGCACAGATGAACCAGGATATCTGACAATAGTTCTGGGGGTCAGGCATAAAGAAGGTAGTAACAGAGTTTGTTTCTCGATGCCTTACATGCCAGCAGGTGAATGCTGAGCACCAAGTTCCAGTGGGATTAGCTCATCCCCTGGATATTCTAGAGTGGAAGTGGGATGGAATACTGATGTAATTCCTGACAAGATTAACACAATCATCCAAGGGTCATGATTCCATTAGGGTGATCGTTGACTGACACTAAGTCGGCCCACTTCCTAGCTATCAGGGAGAAGAGTTCCATAAAAAGATTGGTATGCCTCTATGTGATGGAGATAGTTCAACATCATGGAGTCCCCCCAACAAAAGTCATAGAACGGGACATCCGTTTCACATCCTGGTTGTGGATGGGTTTTCAGGATCCTTTTGGGACTCAGCTATGCTTGAGAACAGCATTTCAACCCAATACAGATGGTCAGACGGAGAGGACCATTCAGGTTCTAAAGGATATTTTGCGAGCCTATGTCTTGGACATTGGTCTTAGATGGGAGTACCACCTACCACTGGTGGAGTTTGCGTACAAAAATAGCTACCACTCCAACATTGGTATGACACCATTCAAGGCCTTATATAGGAGACCCTTCTAGTCATAGCTTTGCTGGACCGACCCCGGAGAGTCAGCACTCATGGGTCCAGAGTTGGTGTGACCTACGACCAAGAAGGTGCAGACCATCTAAGAGCGGATGAAGACTACATAGTTCCAGAAGAATTCTTATGTCGATAGATGATGAAGACCTCTGATTTCGAAGATGGAGACATCATCATTCTTCAGGACTCACATCAACGAGGGTTACATAGATTTGGCCGGGGCGGTAAGCTATCTCGATGGTTAATCATACCATTCCAGATACTATGCAGAGTTGTCAAGGTGGAATACCGCCTAGCTCTACCTCCATAGTTGCATTGGGTATGTGATGTCTTCCACATGTTGCAGCAGAGGAGGTATGTGCATGACCCATTACATGACATCGACTGGCATGAGCTGGACATTGGGGATGGAGTGACCTTCTCCGAGTACCAGGTGGAGATCGAGGATCTTCCAGAGAGGATCCTTCATGGGAGATCGTTTCCATTGGTTTGCATCCGGTGGAAGCACAGGAATCATCAGAAAATAACGTGGGAGAGAGAGGCCCAGATCCATGCCTAGTACCCACATCTTTTTGAGTAGCCTTGGTTTGGGTTTTCAGGGACATAAATCCCTAAGGTAGGGAGAATGTAATGTCTCAGATTTTCTATCTATTATTTTTAAATATTATATAAAATTAATACTATACTAGGTGCAGAGACAAAACATCATTCTAGGGCTCGATGATCCCGGAATAGTGGTCAAAATTGTTTTTATTTTATGTGAGTCGGCACTTGGGTGAGGTAGCGGAATTTTCCAAATTGGAGCCCGGATTAAAAATATGAGGGCAAAGTTGTGTTAGGGGTGATGACTTTACCTAAGAACGAGCCTAAACTCGACCAGCATGGGTTTAGGGAAAAAGATAATTTTTGTATGTTTTAAGTAACATAAAATAAAATAAATTTGTAGAGATTGTTTTATTTCTTCTTGGAAATATCCACTATAGGGTAGCGATGAGGAAACTATTTCAGTCATTAATGTCATGTCATAATGAATCAAAAATAGAAACTCTGACTCATTAATGTTGCAATATTATGGGATGTCAAATATGTTTCCCTGTTTATTATGATAATCAAGTTTTTCTAGTTGGCTACAATTGAGGAAAATTTCTGGAGAATTCATGGAGTGTTGGAGTAAATTCTCACTGACTAATGATGACGGATCGAAGTTGAGAATCGATGTGCCAATGAAGTTGAAGGGTATCCACAATGACGGCAGTGTGACCCTATTTTCAATGATATATAATTACATAACTGTAGGGGTTGTTATTTCATTCCTCCATCCCCATCTTTGATTTTAAATGATGAACACAGATCACCCACAAAAAAGTTGATCCGCTGATTTGTATGTTCTTGTGGGAGGTTTTATTTTGGATGATTATGGGGAATTTATCCATGTTGATAAATGTTTTTGATTATTTATCGTTTAATCCTATTAACGAGAGTGGATAAATGCCATGACGAACAATGGTGGAGGTTTGTTCCTCAATTTGTTTGATTGGTTTCCCCCCCCCCCCTTTCTTCTAGTACATTCTTCGCATTCTTCTCAGGGCGATGAATAATGGATTCTTGTGCACCCATCTTACAACACAATGATCCAAAACCAGAGATTTGACATCACAATGAACCTACGGAGGTGCGATTGCCATGAAAGATGATGAATCGACTTGGATCGGAAGAGGTCATTCGTTGAGCATTCTTCACATGCGATGATCAAAACATGATTTGGGAGCCAATAAAGGGTCTAAATACAATGGAAGCAGCCTCGTGGTGTTGGGGTAACCAAAACCCAAGTGGTCTGGGGAAATCGGTTGAACAGATTGGTGAATGGGGAATCACCAAAAGTGCGACGGCAGAGGTCCGCGTTTTTTGAAATTTCCAGAATACTAGGCTTGTACTTCCGAAAAACATGACATGTAGTATCGGTGGTGGAAGCTCAGGTTTTGGGGGTCAGAGAGGAATCAAAATGCGTGTGACCCTGGTCACATAGAGTGTTGGACTTTCCTCAAAGCTCGGCATGTATTTTGGGATGTACATGGACACAGGTTAATCTACATGACTTCAGAACACGGCGTGTATAGCATGGTATAGGTGGCTACGTGGGACTCAGCGTGTAACGATGGGGTACACAGACACGGGAAGGTGTACACAACCATGTACTCCATCACACATCCAAGCTAGGCCAGTAACGTGGGTCACCTCGTGAACCTATTACTCGGGTTAGAGTACACAGGGTGAAGACCATGTACCGGCACATGGCCAGCATAAAAGGAGCCGACCCCAAGAACTCAGGCAGGGTGTGTACACATTACTACACATAAAGTAATAACTTTTCTACATGACCATCCTTATGACATGTGCCGTTGTACATGGGTAGTACCCAGGGTCAAAAAACATGGCGTGTACATTTACTACATGTCGTGTAATTTTTGGAAAATGGCCTGGTCCTCTTGTTCACCATATCTTAGACATCATTCCTTTGGTTTAGTGCCCCTTCATCTCATTCCCCTGAAGGTCAGGAATAATTTCCTAACACAAGTGTATGATCCCTATAGCAGGACTTTTTTTGATATAGTCAAGCATCCATCCAAGAGGCCCGGATCGAGATACTCTATCCATTCTTAACTCTATGTTGAGTTAGGCATCGATGTGACCAACTCCACTGGTCGTCGATACTCTAACAAGAAGGTGAATTCAAGATGATTCATGGTATTCGCCATGGACCTGGCAATGATCCTCAGCTGTGTATCATGATCTTTCCCACTCATGAGTTTTTCTCCCATAATTAGTGCATCTATCTCTCATAACCTTGTCACTCCGGAGTTTGTCTCCCATAATGAGTGTAACAACTCCTGTGACGTTTCTTGATGAATATTATTTCTTGAAGGATGTCATCAGAGCTACCAGACTCATAGAGTGTGTTCTCTTGGAATGAGTTTTTTTTTGAAAATATTCAAACTAAATCCCTAGCAGGGGTATGTGGTTGTGTGACTTGTCTCTAGACTACGGTTCTAGGTTTTGAGTATATCTAGTTTGTGTTTCCCTTTCTATATGTTCTGTAGACATGTTATTATAAATACCTGACTGCACCTTTACATTGTTTACTGTTTTGTGATTTTCGGGGTCCTCTACTTAGTATTGTTATACTCACCCCTGCACGGGATTTTCCCGCACATGTTCTGTCTTGTACGGATGGGAAACAATTTGATAGAGTCCAGGGCGTACCAGGACTGGACTGAGATTTCTGTGTTCCAAATAGACCGAGGAGTTCCAACGGCTATTTGCAGTAGTCCCAGTACCATATTTTGTTTATAGGTTGGGCTTTGTATTTTTTAGACTCTTGTTTTGGTTGGATTGTATTCTGGCTTAGTTTACTTTCAGTATTTTACCTTCTGTCATACTCTGTAGGCTGGGATTAGTTGTATGCATGCATTTTGTTCCTTAGTGAATTAATTTCAGCATTTGTGGGCTTGGAGATGTGTGAGTGTGTATAGGAACATAGGAAATGACTCCCATGTTAGTAATATGCCTACTCGGTGCTAGTCACCAGCCCCTGGCCTATTGGAGGCGACCTTGGGGAGTCGCAGCATGGGCCCCACTAGGTCGGGTCGTGACATACCATCACCACATCATGGTGTTTTTTATTCCAATGTACATTATTTATATCTGTATAAAGATGAATATAAATAATCTGTATAATTAATTTTACATTATAATTATTATTTATAATTAATATACCATCCAATTTCAAACCATTTAACCATTAATGGAATGTTATTGTCACTCATGCATTCATACGACTTACCATCTCTACGATGTGATGAGATTCATTCTCCATGTTAACCTTTAAAAAAAGATTATAATGTACATATAATAAATAATCATGAAATATTTGACATAATAATTCTATAGGTATTAATTATATATATGTGTGTCATTTACAATATTTATGTCAACTCTATAAGATAAAAGAAACAACATTCATGTGTGTTTACAACCTACCAAATCCAGTAATAGTGTATTCCATTGCATTTAATAATCTATTATGTATATTTATATAATGATTATATTTTATATATAACTCATATTTTAAAATCATGAGGTATTTATATAGTGATAAAATATATAATATCATGAATAACAAGTCAAAACATGTACCATAAAAAAATAATTATTACACAAAATGTTTCTTTAAAATGGAATTCATAAAAAACAATTAATATAATTAATAAATAAATAAAATATGACATAATAAATATTATTATGGTTTAGTGTCAAGTTATTAATATTCCTAAAACTCCTATACTAGAGTTTCATCCACATATAGAAAAATCAGACATATGTAAAGGGATAATTTTTCAATGTCATTTTTATCCAATAATGTTTATTCGTAGGTATTTATTGGGGTATATACATTATCCACATCTGTGTTAACTAAATTTGAATTAAAAAATAATATTTCAATTGTTATTCCATTTTTTAATGTCAATTTTACCAATTGGTACATTTTCCTTAAATGGAATCAATGGAATCTTTTGTCATTATCGGTATGAGGTACTTTCTGTCTTTCTGATAAAAAGTACGAGAAGAATGTTCAATTTCAAATTATACAAGAAGAATGGATTTTTAAATATTCATAATTACTTATTTCAATGAATCTTAATTTTAAATATTTAATGTTTATTTTCAAATAAATTCTTTTCTATTAAAATTTCATGGCATGTTTTGAAACGAAATCATTTTTCATGAAGAAAATATGTATTCCTCGAGAATTATTTTCAAGTGTTTTATAAAAATTATTTTCCTTATAAGATTAAATTATTTAAATAAATTTATATTTCAATCCAATTTATTAATATTTTTTGATTTTTTTTATTTTGAAATTTTATTTATTTATTCCATTTTTATGATCAAATGATGATTAAGAAACCCATTTTATTGCACGGGTTATGTTATGATGAATTCTATTTTGTGGCACACATATATTGGGTTCTCATTATGTGACTTCTGGGACCTATATCTACCTCCAATGCATTGGGTATATATTTATATCACATGATATATTTTCGACAATAAATGAATGTAATACCAGTTTAGTAGTATACGGGTAAAACATTATATAAATCCTGTTCAGTAATACAAGGTAGGAACGACATGTAAATCATGTTTAGTAATGGACTATATATAATATAATTGTCATGGTAATGAGTATTGTGTAATATAAAAATTATTTTATATGCTTATACTTATTTTTCAAAATTCCATGTTTTATGTCAATACTTTTTTTTAATTTCTCATGTTCCTTTATGATTTATGCCTTATGAACTATCAGTATTTATTCAATGACACGTAATTTTTATATATGTTATAAATGGTATGATTTTCAAATGTTATGTTCATGTTTTATAGATTATTATTTTCATGTTTTCTCTAATATTTTCTTCTTTTACCATTAATGATTATTTGGGCTAACACATTTTATATGTTTTATTTTCCCCATTATATAAATATTATTTTAATTAAGAGTATTAAAGAGGAAGATATTTATAGAGATTTTGAAGATCTTTCACATGTTAGAATAATGTATTCCATGTCTCCAAAAGAACATAAATATTATGGTACTCAGGTATGAATTTTAAAAATGCAATGAATATTCTTCTATGAATATGTATTATTCATGTACGACGTACGTTGATAATTATAGATTGAATCAAATAAAATGATTACCCAGCCTTTGGAAACAAGGATGTGAAATATTTAGTGACTTCTATAGAGATATTTCAATGGTATGGTTCGGGATGTCCATAAGAATAAGTGTAATGACAATTTAAAATCCTTGAAATTTGTTTTTTACAATTTTTAACCAAGGATTAAACGTTAGATGTTATAGATTGAAAGTAATTCCTCTTGAATATATTCTTTTCCTAGTTTTATTTTTTCTACTCACACTATTATTTTGGGTTTTAGACACTAGATAGAACCCAAAGGAAAAATGTTAATGATTAATGAATTGGGAAATGCAAGATTTTGTGCCTAAATAAAAAAATTATATGGGATATGGAATGAAAAAACTTATCGTTATACTAACACAATCTATGAATAATTATGGAATTCCAAATGTGTATAGAAGGGAACAACATTCTGTTGAGTACTTCATGATCCCACATCTACATTATGTCATTGCATCTTCGAATATACAAGTGGTTAAAAAATGGATTTTTTCTATTGAAAGTATATTTTCTATCATTCGATGTTCGGAACATGGATATTTCATTTTGGCTATTTAACGTTATGATGGAAATAAGGAATAATGGAGGACTCTAATCATGAATATGAGGAGTAAGATGAAATTGAATCCATGGAATGGCATGAGTTCAAAATTTATTTTTAAAGAATCTCTTTCCTTTTATTTTTCAAGTGAATATGGAAAATGAGATCCTAGAGATTATCCAAATGGTTGAAGAATCCATTGTTAGAAATATGAAATAATTTACAAGACATTAAAGGTATTTATCTGGAATTATCATCCAACCTTAATGTAATGTTGATATATTCCATAGTAAATGAAAAACTTGTATTTAAAGGTAATTAGTTATAAGATACATTATTATTAATCAATAGATTTTGTGTTGTTATTTAAAGTTTGAAATAGAATTTCATGTCACATATAAATATCATGGTTCCAATAACTAATGTATGATAGAATTTAGAGGAAAATCTCAAAAAATGGTGAAAATAAGATGAGTGTTTCTTTAGGCTCAATGTGTGGAAATAAGCATATAGTAGATTGTATTAATGGGGCTAGTAAATGGTTTATGCATGAAAAATAAGTTTATTGGGTAGTTAAGTTCTTATATAGTGGAAAAAATATAGCTAATGATGTGAATAGAGAAAAGCGTACATAGATTACACCTCCCACAATTCATTTTTATAAGTGCATGGAATTGGGTAATTATTATAACTATTTATCTAACCTAGGGGTTATCGATGATGATCGACATCAACAACCTCCTAAGGCTTACATAAAATGGAAAATAACGGGTGATCGATAATTTGTAATGTTGAGTTTGAAAATGATGTTGTAGAATTATACTGTTTTTATATTTTTTTATCCTTGAACAATGTTTTAGAATATCATTTGTAGTATTATGTAATTTTTGAAAATATATATCGTGGTTCACTATGGTCTTCTATCTGTATTTTAATGTATATTATGGGTGGTACTGGTAACCATGAAAAGTGATTGAGGTAATAAGGTGATGTTTTTGGAAAACACGTGATTAAATGATGTATAACTCTAAATATGAGCATAATATTGAGGTAATGGTATTATAATAAAGATATATTGGATTGGAATAAATAAATTTGATAATATTATATTCATTGGAAATGGTTAATAATTTATTGACATGCAGGTTTTTCTATCTTGGATTATCTTTAAATCTTGTTGGACTTAAGAATAAAGAAATGTAAATTTTTTTCTATTAATATATATGGTAATTCATTTTAATTCTATGGCTCAATAGAATATATTATGAAAGTGTTCAAATTTTTTAATGTGACCAATAAGAGATACCTTATGATATATGAGGGAGAAATGTTAATCTGAGTTAGTAAATGTTTTATTATAATTTTGTATTTTCATTTTTCCAAAGGATTGTAATGTAATAAATTTATGGAATGTTCATGTTAAACATTAGAAGATGTCTTTTAGGGTAATGTATTATCTGACTAAAATTGGACTTATGCATAATTAATTAATCGTGATAACCATTTTTTGTTTTAATGATAGACAGAATGACATATCATTCTATTTATAAATAATAAAACCAGTAATTATTGATTTTATTAATAATATAAACATATATATATATATATAATATTAAATATATTTTTTAAAATTCATCTTATATGTTTTCTATTCATGATGTAACAATAAATTCAATTTTTTAGTTAAATGAAGTAATTTTAATAAAATTCATTTTTACACCTTTTGATGGTTCACCCATTATAGATATAGATATTCACAATTTTTTATGTTATATTTTACGACATAAACCTATTATTTTGAATATGTATATAAAAATATACTCAAGATGAATGTTTTACATTTTTATGATAACTTTTGTTTTTTGATGAACAATAATGATACACAAAATTTTAATTGAAGACGAATTTTTTCATCAAAATAATTTTTATGGAAAAATTATATTATTCAATGGTATTAATGTGAAAAAATGAAACTATTTTTACCATTCAATATAATTTTGGTCATTGACATTAATGTTTAGCATGGATTTTGATGTAAAAACATTTCCATCTTTTGGAATGTTTTTATAATTAAAAAATTGTTTTTTATTCTGGCATCGGTAATAATTTTAAATTAATTAATGAATCTTATATTATATAAATTTTAAAAAATAGTTTCAATATTTGGAATAAATTGGTCCAAATTATGTAAATATTATTCATTTATATTTTGGGCATTATGAATATGGACTTTAGTAATTTTTTTATTACTGTGGTTAACTGTAAATTGGGAAATTAATTTTAAATATAATATTATAATTACCCCAAAACATGTCCAAATTTAATTGGTATGTTTTTCTCGACCAAAATAATCCTTGGGTTCATTTTCGGACCACATGGATCCAGTTCAAAGAATTTAATTTATTTTAATTTATATTTAAAAAAATTCAATTTGTTTTATTCTATTGTTTTTAACAAGTAAAATATTGTTTATACAGGCTGATATAAGGGATAGTTTTTACAATTAATAATCTATATAAATATAAAATGATAACATATACCATGGAAATTTATTTTTAATTTTTAGGAAATAATGTTTTACGATAAATGATCATACAAGGATGATGTAGTGCATGTACAAGCATAAGAAAAAAATTAAAATTTATATAATTATTATTTTAAGGAATATTAAATGACACAAAAACATATATAAATCATTTTTTATTTTTATATCTCAGTCGTATTTTTGATTGTCTATTTATTGACCATTTGGAGTCACAATGTTATGAATAAGACCCATATAATGTATTATTTAGAAGGAAGTCAAGTTGTTCACACTATAAAATTTTAGTTAGTATTCAATTTTAATATATGGTGTTCTATATAATAATAAATTATAAATATTATCTGGAAAACTATAATAATTAGCTGTAAAATATAAATTTAATTATATTTTTTAGATAATAAATAATTAACATTAACGATAAAATAATAGTGATACAAAAATTATCTTATTAATAAAAATATCAAATTAATGGCTTTTAAAAATTTAAAATAAATATAATATGAAATAATTAAGTTAATAAAATAATTTTGTAGGTTATTATTACATGTTAGTAGTATATTAATCTATTTTTTCAAAGTAATCAAGTTGTTTTTGTATTTTTTTAAATGAAAATATTTAATTGTATAAAAAATTGACCAAAGTTATACTTTAAAATAAATAATATTTTATTAAATGTTATAAAATTAAAAAAATACTAGATCTTAAAAAACTATTTGATAACATTTAATATTTCATTAATAATTAAATTTTTTTATTTGGTATTTTATAGAAACTATATTAACCATATATTATAAAAGGATAAGTAAACCTAGTAAGAGTTATATTGTTTAACTATGGGCTAAATCCAAATGAAATTGATAATTTTGTCACCTAAAATTACGTAGAACAATTGTTTTATAGTATTTAAAACCATAATCTTCTTATCATTTATATAAATCACTTTCTAGATATTTGAAAACAAAATTAAATTTATAATAAATTAATTGTTTTGGGGTTTCAAAAAGTTCCCCTCCCCTCTATTATAAATGGTAACTTGTCTTTCTATTTTTTAACAGATATTACTCCATTTTCTCTACCAAACCCTGAAACATTCTCCAAAAAAATTCCAAAACGTCATCATTTATGACATACATTGGTGAGAAGTCTTAAAGGATGAGTTCTTTTATAGAAATCAAAAAGAAATTCCTAGATAAGATGTAACTGGTTTATCAACTATATCAATTTTATTTTTTCTTCTGCATCCTCATCCTATGTTGTTTCTATAAACAATTAATAACTACAGTATAATATAAATTCTAAGATATTATTATAGTTATCGTAAAACCATTTTATTCCTTTTATCCATCCTATGAATAACTTTATCACCATGATTGCATACGTACAATATATGGTCTCCACGTCGTGGCATAATTTTTTATTCAACACTATATTATTTATATGGATATAATAATAAATATAAATTATTTAAAAAATGAACATTAATTAATAATGATTATTTATAATTAACATTTCATCCAATTATCTACCATTTAAACATTAATGGAATCAAATTGTCGTTTTTGCGTACGTATGGATTTCTGTCTCTACAACGCGATGAGATTAATTCCCTATGTTATACATTCAATAAATATTTTATGTATAGAAAATAAATATTAATGAAATATATGAATTAATAATTCTATAGAAATTATTTCTATACATTTCTGTTATGTACATGGATTAATTCAATTCAATAATAAACGGAATCAATGTTCATGCATATGTACAACCTACCATCTCATTGAAAGTTGTATTCTATTTCATTTATCTATCTATTATATATATTTTTGTACTGAATATATATTATATATAAATCATTTATTTCATTCTTGAAGAATGTAAATATTTATCTTGTCATTATGATCATGAATATGAAGTCAAAACTCGTAAGATAAAAAGAATGTTTATTACCTAAAGCATTTCATTAACATGAAATTTTTTAATGAATTGGAAATATAATGTAATAAGTGAATCATATATGTTATAATAAATATTATTATGGTTATTTTACAATATAATAATATTTACAAAACAACTATACTAGAGTTTCAGACACATAGGGTTGAAATCAAACCAAATGTAAGGGATAATTTTTCAATCACATTAATATTTTAGATTTTTTATTTGTATGTATTTAATAGGGTATATTTATAATGCATATTCATGTTTAATAAATATATATTCCAAAATATTGTTTCTATCATTATGAAATTTTTTAAATTCAATTTTACCCAATGATTCATTTTTCTTAAATGGCATGGATGGAATCATTTTCATATTCGGTACAAGGTTCATTTTTTACATTACGACAACAGTATGAGATAAATGTTTTATTTTAAAAAATAAGACATGATTTTTTTTTAAATTTTCATAACACCTTTTTTACATGATAATTAATTTACAATATTTCATGATTATTTTAAAATAATTTTTTTTCTATAATAATTGTTTGTCATTTTTATAAAAGAAAATGCTTTTGAAGGCAAGATGATATTTTCCACAGGAATTAATTTCAAATGTTTTATCAAACAATGTTTCAACTAAGATTATAGACATTAAATAGTGTTATGTTTTTATCCTTATTATTACTATGGTATAATTGTGTGTATGATATATTTTTTTATGAATACCATTTTCTCAATGGAATGATGATTATGTAACCCATTTTATCCCATCGGTTTTTGTAATGAATAATTTATGTTTCTCTACCATACATATGTATAGTTTTCATTATGTGGTCAGTGGGACCTATGTCTACCTACAAAACAATGGGTAAATATTTATATCTCATATGATATACATGACTAGAAGGAAAATTAATTATCTTTCTGTAATACGGGGATGGAACGGCAAGTAAATTTGGTTCACCTGTACAGGGTTGCAATGGATAGTAAACCCGGTTCAGTAATGGAATTTATCCACTATGATGGTCTTGGAAATGAGTCTTGGCAAATATAGATTTTATTTTCTATGGGTATGTGTGTTTTCTAAAAATCAATGTTTTATGCCAATAATATTTTCTCATATCCCATGTTTCTTTATAATTTATGTCATATGAACGAACAAGATTTATTCCCTGACTAATGATTTTGATATATGTTATACATGGAATGATTTTAAAAGTTTATGTTAATGTTATTTATAGTATTGTTTTCATGTTCTATTTTATATTTTCATTTTTTACCCTAACTGATCATCTGTGCTCACCCTTTTTATATGTATACATTTCCCCTATATAAAAATAATTTAATTATGTATGATTGATAAAGAGGATGGTATTTTTGGATATTTTGAATATCGTTCAAAGTTATAAGAATGTATTCCATGTTTCAAAATTCAATTATCTATTAGAGTCATTAGGCATATGTTTGTAAAATGTAATGGATATTTATCTAAGAATATGTATTATTCTTGTACATAATTCTTGGGTCAATGTAAGTGCAGAGTAATTTATATTTTCATGTATCATGTTATTCTGAGTCAGGCCCAAGGAACCTTGTCGATGTTCTTATCCTTAAGTACATCTATACTTGAACCATGTCCACTTGTAGTTTCCAGATAGGGATTTATTTTTAGTGAGACCTACAAAATATCTACCCTAAAAAAAATTCTAGGATATTCTGTAATTATTTCCCATCAAATATATCTTTTTTATGTCCCCTAATCATTACATTCTAAATCTAATTTCCAAGGATTCAATTAATCATTCTATGATACCTATTGAAAAGACCCATACCCTAGTATCTTAGAGTCTGTGTATTTATTCTTTATATTTGCATAAATACAATACTCTTATCACAAAAGACTAATGATTTTAGATGTTTTTTAATCTATATTAAATATATTATTCTTATTTATAATTTTAAAAAAAATACATCATAGAAAATTCATTGAGAACTCCATTATTCTTCTAGATTATCCCTTTATATCACCCATAATACAAATCCTTCCATACAATAAAAAATAGAACATATGAAGGGGTGAGTTCTGATTCATAGAATGCTTAAGGGTACAATGGATTCTTTTATGAATAAATAGTCATAAACCTTAGGGAAAGGTGTATAACGGAAACAAAAAACATTTAAAAATAGTCTTGAGAATAATATAAAAATAATAAATTAAAATATAATATGTCCATATAAATAATCATATAGATATATAATAATAGAATAATAACATGGAAAATCAACAACTACTCTTATAATGATGGAATTCTTAATCTTGGACATCCAAAAAATATCATCATGTCTTCAAACAATACACCATACACAAACACATAATGCCTTCCCCAATACCCAAACAAATTTGTCTCATGAGACCTACCGATAAATCAATGAGATATAGTGGGCTTTTCCAATCAATTACTAATTCCAATTCATTTCTCCTATGGAAAGGGTGAAAAATATACAACATAAACATTTTTATTGAATAACATTAATACTAAATCTGTATACATCAATCACATAGCATGTATAATATCAAAATAAAACATACATTGTCAAAATACTCCTAAACCATTCTATAAAATATGCTAGATAATACTCAAACAATCATAATATCCAATGAATAATGTTGAAATAGATGACAATACAATAATAAACAATTCAAAATATCTTCAGAGAAATGTCCTTTTTTGTTACATTCAAATCATTTATTTAAAAGGGGACAAAAGATTAAAATAAAAATATTCATTGAAAATAATCATATAAACATGTCAAGAAATATTTAATACATTAAAGATTAATGATGTCGAAAAAACACATTAATATCATATAATTAAAATAATATTACATCCATATTTATGTCAAGAAAGACCTAAAGTACCTTATTTATAAAATGGTGAAAATATTTCATCAAAACCATATTATAAACATTTTAACATAGGTAAAAGTCATTAGAAATTTTAGGGTAATAGTAAATTTATTTTCAGAAAAAATTGTTGAATCTTTTACATGGATGATAAATATTCTTTAGAAAATACTTACATATAAACAATCCCAAAAAACAAAAATATTTTTAACTTTACCCTTACCATTTACTATCTTTTAGTTGAATGTGATTTAACATCTTGAATAATGTTTTAAAAAATTTCAGAATTTATACTAGAAACATATATATATTTATGATATCATATATAATATTATTATATCATTTTGTTAATAATATTATGTTATTAAACTTGTTTTGGGTGTTAACTCCATCATTTTCCTATACATGTTTCGTTATGTAATCCATGTTTTTTATGAATATGATATATATATATATATATCATCTAAATATTGATATTATGTTCCAAAATATTATATTTTTGTATTATAAATATTTTTATATTAATTTACAAATTGTTAATATGGTAAATGGATCTCATTGCGTCATGGAGATGGTATGTAATATGTACGCACGATAGACTCCATTAATTTTGAAAGGGTATGGAATTATATGGTAAGATAATTATAACAGAAATAAATATCAAGAAATATTTTTTATTTAAATACTTTTATTTCATCAAAATAAATTAATGATGAAAAAAATACATCGTGGTGTGGAGATGATATGTCCTGGGTATGCACAAGTAGTGCTTCTGTTTTTAGTAGGATAGACAAAATGTGGAATATGGTTACCCAATAAACATTATGAAAACTATTCCTATATATTACACTGAATTATTAAATTATAATTGATTAAAAATATTATGATGAGGTAGAATAATTATTGAACATGAGTGAGTTGGTAAAATAATTAACTCTTCATTGATTGAGTTCCTTTATATCCATCCTTAATAGATCTAGAGTTTGAATTTTTCGAATACCAGGACCTCAAAAACATGTCTAAAAATTTTAGGTTGTGAAATTTATAGGAATGTTTTAAAATATAAGTCACAATGTGTTGAGAATAATTGAGGGATGAGTTTACCTTTTGAAATTGAGTTGTGGGATACTTTTGGAAAATATCAAAAAAATAATAATATAAATTAATTTTATATTCTAAAAGCTCAGAAATTTATTATTTAAATGAAAATATTTGGATGTCCTATAATCCTCCTAGAAAACCCATTTTTATACATGTTTTGGTCTCATTGTTACCCTTATAGTTTTTTATCCCATTATTAAACACTTTAACTCTTACTATTCAACATGTGTTCATACAATTTGAATGGTTATATAGTTATTATAAAATGACATAACAACCCTAAATGATTCATTTATTAAATTATAAACATTATATAAGTACATTTGTTATAATTAATAATTTTATAGATTTATATCATTTAATAATATAATATTTATTTTAAAATTTCATTAACATCAATTTTAACATCATTCATTAATTGAGTTTTTAAAAAATATCATAACAACAACTTATCTTATATAAAATTATTCGAACATATAAACAACATGTCAGTGTTATCTTAAAATTTTATTTGTAGAATTAATTATGTTAAATTTTATTTATTTTCATATTTTTAATATCATTTAATTGATATTTATATTATTTAAATAATTATTGCACCGTCATTATATATGATTTTATGGTAAATATATATTTACTAAAAATTTAAAATAAATTTTGATAATGAAAATAAAAAATTTATATTTTAATTTAATATTTATATCTTATAATATTTATAACCTTATATTAAAGTTGATATAATTATTAGAAATATGAATATGAAATATTTAACATCTATTTAAATAAAATATATTAAATTAATATTCTCATCATAATGATTTAAATAGGATATAATAACATCTAAAGGATTATTTTAGTCGACACCCACTCATCTAATGAAATTTAGGCAAGTTTTATTGTAATTTTATAATAATTATAGGATTATTTTTACCCTTAACTACTCAATTAACCTTTAACTCTATTAAACAAAATTACTAATGTTGCAATTTTTAAAGCCCATAAATAGAGGAAACCTATTTACATAAATTGGAACCACTGATTAAAAAAATTTAATCCTTTTTTCAATATCAAAAACACATAAGTTTAAGTAATTAATATATAATTAATCTCATTGATGAAATGAGAAAACCAGTTTTAAAGTGAGAAAACTCAAAAGATTGAAATATTTTTATAATCAAATTCAATATGAAATTTATTACAATAAAATAAATATAATTTGATGATAAAAAATTTATAATTGTACATTAAAACAAAATAAGAATTTAATTTAATAATAAAATTTATTTAGAATAAAATTTTTTGTTTAATCAAAATGCAATATTTTATTACTATTCATCAAAACATGAAACATATCAGAAAAATGTCAAAAACATAACCAATGTAAATTTTTACATTAAAAATTATAATATAACGTATATTTTTTCAAATATAATTTATTAATGTTTCAAAATCTATATTTGAAGCAGGTGTGTTATCAAATGCTAGTAAAACTATCTTTAGAAAAATAGTCATTGAATGCATAAAATCGGATTCATTATTATGATTTGTATAGAAAAATATTTTAGTTTATTATTAAATATATAAATTTTTATAATATTTTTTATATTATTAATTCCTATTAATTTGATGACTATGTTATAATTTTCACTTTTTAATAGATCACGATGCGTTCGAACATGGTAGTGCGTGCATCAAAATCTATAAAAAATATTTTAAAAGAAAAAAAAACCCAAAAATGATTATGTGTTGCATCATGCTAACCAAAAACGAGATTCCAAATCCTTGGGGATATTCTTAAGAAAACATGATCACTCACCTCATAATAAAATGATTTTCAAAGATGATCCACATATAAATTATAATTTCTCTAAGCTATATTTATCCTATTAATGATCAACTAAATCTTCTTCATTGTCGTTTTCCCAAGGATTGGCCCAAATAGTGATGTCTCTATCTTTTAAACCCTAATATGTTGAAAAAGTAATGTGTTCCCATTAAAATATTTTAAAGGATCTATATGTATTGAGGCTTGATATCTACAATTGTATCATAACTCCAAAAACCATATGTGTTCATACCATGTGCCCCCAAAAATCATTATACAGGACCTATGAATTTCCACTAATGTTCAGATTTTACATTCGTATTTTCCATCCACAAGGAGATGATGCATGATGCACATGGTCAAATGAGACACAATGGATTATTGTATTTATTTTAAAAATGTGATGTAAACCTGGGGTCTCAGTCTGATATGTATGATATTGGAACACATTGTATTTCAAAAAAATCTCAAATATATATTTTTACTAGTCCTAGATCACATGGGATTATTGAGTTGGATTAGATGAGATGAATTTGGATTTGATCCATTTTTAACCATATGGAATCATTTTTTTCAACCATCATTGGAAAAACTGTTACAGAATCCATAGATTTTTTCTCCCACTTCCACATGGGAATTGGTAATAACTAAAAGATGCATGCCAGTCACTATTGTTCCACTCTAACATATTGATAATTGAGGCATATATAATAATACTCATAGACTTCCATTTTCATTCCATCCAACTGAAACTATTGTTCCATATCTCGAAACATATTTTGAATTACTAGATGAACAACACATTTCTAACAGTGGTAGGAATTAAGAATGTGTTCCTAAAATCCTAAAGAAACATTATCTAATCTCTAAACTAAAAAACTGAACTCTTTTTCTATATAGGAGATTAAAAAGTGATATTAGATCCTCCAGCCTACATATTTTTTGAATCAAGGTGTTGGTGTAGGATCTAATCCTTCTATGATATTTTATCTTTTCACCTACATTCTCTCCTCTTTGAGGGTGTTATATCATCATGTTATTTTGGTATGTAAAATTTTTTTAAATGAATATAATACATGTCTTCAAATATTTTGATTATAGAATATATATGTTCATCTTATTCTCATTTAATAATCATTGTTGTTCCGGTTATTGGTGTTGACAATTTGATTTTGTGATTCAATGGTAGGTGTTTCAATCTAAGATTTTCTATAAAATTGATTCTATGATTTTCATAATTTGTTTAAAACAAATTTACACTTATTTTTAACACCATGATTTGGAATATTGTTTTTAAAAAATTCTAAATTTAATTTATTTGGAGAAAACCCCCCATTTCTAAAGTAGTTTGAATTGTCGGAGGAATTTTGAGAATGATGGATAAATTTTTGATAAATTTATATGATGATGGAATTGATTAAATGATTTATGATTTTTTGGAAAATATAGTGACTATAAGTGTTGAAATACCTTGATTATTATTGTATTTAAAATGAAATAAATGATGAAAAACCCTTGTCTTGATTTTAGAAATTGAATTTTTATATTGAAACTAAAATATGGGAAATTGATTTGTAAAAGAAAATTTATTGGAAATGACATGATTTTACCATTATTTTATTGATTGATTTATGACATAAAATCTTCAGTATTTAGTATTTTATTTTAGAAAATAATAGTAGGATATTATTCCTCTATTAATGGATTGAATATAAAACTCATCAAAAAACCTAGTTCAGTATGATTATCCCAAATGGGATGTAAATATATCATTTATTTCATGAACATAAGGGATATGTGAACAAATGATTATTTATGATCATTTATTTGAGAAGTGTGAAAATCCTATAAATATAAACTATGGTACATTAGGGAAGATGACTATGGTGGTTATTAGGTCTTATTTGATTATATATTCCAATGATTAGAAACCTTTTTTGGTCAGTCCAAAATATTCATATAAATACATGCATATAAAATGTTTATTTATGTCATGTTTGACATGATTTATATCTATTGAGAAGAAAACATGTTTATTATTATACATAAAACATATTTATTATGTCATTACCTATTTTATTTAATTTGAAATCATGATTGGTTTATTATTATGGAATATATAAATGGGCACTTGGTGAGACCCTACATGGATTTATAGATCTCACACTTCATTATCCCTTAAGCGTTTGTATATTTTCTTATTCCAAGTCTGAGAAAATAAAAATAGTCACTAAGAGATGGTGGTTGTTCCTGATCCAAGGGATCATGGACTAGTGATAGTGATCTGTGGAGATGAGGTCCGCATGTTTAATTGGGCTCTCAGTCTTCTTTTAGTTTATTATTGAAATTTTTGGCTGATTTTTTCTTGGAATTTTTAATTATATTCTTATGTATTATTTTAACATTTTTTCTGGTAAAATAAACCTGAAGACTGTTGATATACCTACTTTTATATTCTATATCTTTTGGTATTTTGTGTAAAAATAATTCCCTCTTTATTCTTATATGATGTCAAGTGCTAGTTGGCATCCCATATGGATCAGCAATTCCCTTCAGAACATGTCAGTGTCATCTTGGGTATCAGGGTACCAGGGTATTAAGGTGGTATTATGAAAAAGTGGTTTCTAGGGAGGAACAATTCATTAAGTGTAGTGGAACATACAAGGTTGATATGTAGGGTCCAAAAAAAGAATATTGTGCTCCTGAGGGAGAGAAAGCAACAACATTGGATGATAAAGCGTAAAAAGGATAAATGATATGACTCCTGTAGTAAAGGAAAAGCATTCATTTTTTGACCCTACCTTATTAGTCTTTTTATAGTTATGAATTATTTTCCAGATTTAGTGACCAGAATGGGTGACCTTCTATGAATTTTTCCTATTCTGTGACAGTAAAGAAAAATCTCACTCGAATAAACATGTTTTCTCATGTTGGGATAGTCATTAGTCTGATGAAATTTCCAGACATGTGGGTAGGACCCAGGTAGGGGACTGCAATTATATGGGATTGACATAATTTGTAACATTTTATACCTAAATCCTTATATTTGGAAGAGTTTCTAGGTGTTACTATTCTAAGGTGACATCCATAAGACACCAAATGCTGAATATAAATTCTCGGGCCTCAAGAATTTTTTGGGGACTATTTTCCCATTGACTGATAATTATAAAAACCACAAATACTATACAAAATCAAAACGATTATATGATTCTTGAGTAAAAATTAAAACACAGTATAATGAAAATAATAACCACATCTTATTACAATGTTGATGAAAAGTGGCATAACCGAAGTGATTAGAAGATAAAAAACCCAATGAAACCAAGATCATACAAATAGAAAATTCCAACATAATACAATATTCAACTCAACATTCCACACCAATAATATGATGGTGCATTAGTAATGAACTCAGATACCTTTCCTTTACCTATGTCTTGATAAATAAAATATTTAGACCCACAACAGTTCCAAACTAGGGGTGATTCTAATAATTGTATAATTTCCTCTATGACATTCCAACTAACACCATAAGGAAAAAACATGTTAGAATGATTATATAAAAAAGTTTAATGTAATTTAAATTAGTTTATTCGAAATCCAAGACTATCTTCCTAGATAAAAAATTTTTCCAGGGAAACTTATTAAAAAGTTCATAAAACATTTTTTAATTTCATTTTGCATGCCTATTACACACATCCACACGTGAAATATGACATTACATTTCCATACTAATGGGTAGTATCTTGTCAATATACAATGACTTCACAATGAAACCAATACCAAGAGCCCTAATGGAACACTACCCTTTTATAGGTTAAATTTTAATTAAGATGACCTCAAACCAACCATGTATGTTAAAATCAATGTCCATAAAGTCCCTATAAAAACATTATTCTTTAAAACATATCAAAAACCCTTTTACATTTATCAAATAAAAATATAATTTTGAAATATCTATTTTAATATTATCATCTAAGAGTATTTTCCAAAAAACAATCAAACTTCCACAACATCCAAAAAAATAACACAAAGGTGGTTTCAAAGAAAAATCCCAAATTAATTTGATATTAATTAAAATAGAAACGTTTATTCCATATTAATCCATTAATTTAAATTCATGTGGAGTCAATAGAGAATCTACAGACCATGAAAAATAATTTAAAAATCGATCATGAATAAACGATTCTCTATATTAGATCGTGAAGAACATGTATTCCCCAAATATTACAAAGATACATTATGATCTCCAAAAAATCCATCAATGAACATTGATATATCGATAATGTATTATATCTAATGATTGAGTAAATATAAGGAGATGAGATCTAAGAATAACATCCACGAATATGGACTTATCTACTAATTGGAATCTCCAAATAGATATTAACGACATTAATCATTATCTTATATCAAATGCAATCTCCTATAAATCATAGTAAGGAAACAGAACTCATGATTATGATGGATTATGATATTAAAATGTTTGTTGAGACTTAATCTGAGTTAGATACGTAATTTTTCTATTTGTAATAGAACAATTCATATTTATAGAACATAGTTAGTAAAACTATGTGCTAACTCTGAATGATCTACAATCTCAATAAACCCCTCATATAATTGGATAACATTGTTAGATAAATAGTCCACCCATTGTTCTTTTCCCATTACCCACTATTTCATGGATTCTTATTGGAATCTACACAGCTTTTCCAAAAAATGTTCTTACCATGATAAAATATATTACCTCCTTCCACTCAAGACACAAAATTTTTTTGGACCCAATGAATGGTTTTAACTAACCTGTCTTAAATAAATAACCTCGATAAAATCCTCCAAAGTATTCCAAAACACCATCAAACATACTTAAACATAACCTGATACTTGCATATATTTAAATTAGATAAATAGATGTAAAGTAACCTGAAATTGTATTTTCCACAATTTTAATGTTATAATATGATTTAAATAAGTAAATAATGTTTTTATTGGTATGTTAATATCATTTTTAACTTCATTAATTATGAAAACATCCTTAGATTGTTAAAAATAACCAAAATATGTTTTTTTTAAATTTCATATTTATGAATAAAGTCTAACAAAAACATGGAAATATTTTTTCATTAATAAATTTTTATTAAACATACCTATAATTAATAATAATTTCATTGTAACGATACACTTGGGATAAAAAATTAATACTTATAATGTCATTATGAGAAATTAAAAAATTAATAAAAATAAAAACCCTATATTGAATATTTCTTGAATTCATATAGAGAATGATCATTTATGAATTCTATTATTGAAAATGGAAATGATTACTTTTCTTAATAAACTGATTAACATATCTATATTTTTTGATATAGGAGGTTAAAGAACATTCATGAATATTGGGAAATGTGGTAAATACTTTTCTTCTCAAATTCTTATCTTTAATAAAACATTTTTATTATGGAACTATTTTAATTTATGTTGTTTATATAATACTTATATGAGGTATAAAATAGTTAATAAATTTTTTTAGTTATATTTAATGTTTTATTTAAATCCATCTCTATTATGATGTATTTATTTGAATGTTTCTAAGTTTGTATGGTCTATGTGGTATAAATTCCCATTCTTTGAGAAATAATATATTTTTTACCAGGATTACATAATATTGTGTATTTAAATATATTGGAATTATTTTTAAATGAATCATTACATTTCCTGGGATTGACTATATAATAATTTCCCCTTATTCAAGTTGTTATTGTTTCATTTTTTTCCAGTGGTACAGTTTTTTGTAACTCATTTTTTTGAGTTGTGATAATTATTTAAACTTTTTTCATATACGTTGCGTATATTAAACACTATGATTTAATTATTATAACTTTTATATTTCTTTTCTGGAATGAAAGTCCCTATTATGTAAACACTTTGATAAATATTTTTGAATTATTTGGTAATATTCTTCTAAATACAACTAATTTATTTTTCTAGATATATTACAGTCATGTTCTCATAATATTATCTTATTGGTATAATAAATTATTTATATAATGTGAACATAAATATTTACATAACATCGATTGGATGATGGTCAACTAGAAATTATAATATTACAATAACATGTGGAAATGTATTGATGAATTGTATGTTGTTATTCCAAAAAATAATATTATTGGAAATTTAACAATATATATTGGATCATCCATATTATTTATGAGGGTTAATTGTGATCATGTTATACCTATATCAACATAGAAAAATGGTGATGAAAGTATTGATGGTTATTGGTTTCTAAAATAAGTTAATCATGTGTTGTTATTATTTATTCGTTATATAAGAATATATTATATAAATTCAGTATGAGCTTACTTATGTCATTGTATGGAATTTCTAATTAACTCCAATTGTGAGAAAATTGAACTAATCTGGTTATGGGTGGGGAGAAGAATTATATATTCCCTTAACACATCAATATGTCTCGTGAGACAAAATATTTTTTGGTGTTGGGTGTATTCCTCCACAATTATGTGAGATATTTTGATTTCAGTATCAGGAATATGTAAAATATCATAGAATAAGGATGCGATATCATGTTTTTATTGTTCATGACTACGCATTACATTATTATAAGATCAGTATTATTGATATCCATTTTTTATTTATTACCATTGATATAGAAATCACTCATTTTCATGTTCATTGTGGATTCATGTTGATTAATATTTCCTTCAAAAATATTATTTCTAGGTAAATTTTGTGATTTTTTCAATTATATGTTTCCCTTATAATGAATTTTACCACACCCGTATTATAATTATTTTTCTAGATGACATTATGAAATGTCGTACGTGTGACCTATTTTTATAGACAACACATGTGGAATACTAGCACTTGTGTTTCATTTTTTGGGAGATGTTGAAGAATCATTATGAATTTTGTAGTTTAATACAAAATGGAAAAAGCATCATATTAATATAAAATACATGTGATTTGTTAGTTTAGGATTTCTCTAAATTCTATAGAGATTTAACAAGACAGTTTCTATTAGATGTATGAGTTTCAATTAATCATTATATATTTTTTAAATAATGATGGGTATATGTTGGATTGTATATCCCATATCAATGAAACCATGTATAGTATGTGTTTATAGTGCTAGACTCGGGAGTGTGGGATCGAGGTGTCACCTGAGGAATTGTCACAATAAAGAATTATTCCACCAAGATAACACATTAGATTTTATATTTCGACTAAAAATAGGTTCCCATGTAAAAATCTATTTTGATAAAATAATAAATATAATATAAAAGGATCCATGAACATGATGATATTTAGTTTAATTTAAATGTCTACAAAATTAAGAATGGGATTATTAAAAAAAAAGAAGATAATAGATATTAAATAAAATGAGTTTTTAACTTCAAATATGAACACATATAATCCCATAATGAGTTTTATATTAAATTTTAGAAATAAAAGTAAATGTAATTTCTATAAGAAACAACAACATATATATATATGGATGAAGTGGAAATAAATTGGTAAAATAATGTTGTGGAAGAGCTTGAAGATTATCAATTTATATTTTATACATTGATTACATTCATGGATGAAAATTAATATCAAGATTAAATGATTCATAATATCAATAACCAGTTGGAATAAATAAATAATATTGTTAAATATCTCAATGATGTATTTGTGTCTATATGAAATAATCTCGATGTTAAATCCAAAATTGATGGTGAAAATAAAATATATCCATTCATGATATTATATAAAAACGATTTGATATAATCATCAGGGAAATGTATGAGTACTATTGAGAATATCATAATGAACATAGTTCTAGGACTATACAAAAGGATTAAATAAAATTCAAAGTTGGGGTATTAAAATATGGTGAAGTTGTAGTATATAATAAAAAATAGATTGAAAAAGAATGATATTATACACTAGGGTAACCTCAACATTCAAGAGACTGCTAGACATCTAAAAATATTAATGTAAGTGTTGTATTGATCATACCTTTTATAAAATAACAATTTCGTGGATTTCATGGACATACAATAACATTATATATGATGTAGGAAATCATTTTTATTGGTGATTCTCCTAGGAGACAGAAATGAATGAGGAAAAGAGATCATATATCATAAAGACAAAATTAAATTTTATGGTTATTATTATATCTGGAATAATTTTGTACATAATGAAATAAATTACAATAAATGTATCATTTAAACTAACTCTAATATGATCTAAAGGATAAATATATCTTATCTCCCAGATGAAATTACCTTAAAATCTATTTTAACATTTGGAGGAATATGGGTATGATTTTAAGGCCTACGATAAATTACATGAGGAGGGACCAAAATGTGACTTAACTCAATAAAACATTGCTTAAGAGGATAAAATGATGAATTATAAGGCTATCATGGTGGGTATTTATTCAAATTAAATTAAAATTATAAGAAACTATATCCTTGAGATTTTTTTTTAAACTACATGAAATGAAATATTAATATCATAATATTTTGAAGAGAAATTTTGATGACATGGTTTTATTTTGTAATGATAAATCATAGAAAATCAATGGAATTGAAAATAAATGGATGATTTAAGATGAAGAAAACTATATATGTTTGTTTATGTCCTTCAAAAAAATCATCTATGTTTGAGACAATTTGGTCACTCTATACTAGAGGTAACATTCTATTAGAAGAGATACCCTATAAAATTAAAAACTAGAGACTCTATTTTCAAGGGATAGAGAACCAGTGAAAAAAATATAAAGTAGATTTTAAAGAAAAATACAATTATTAAATTATGGTAGTGAAAGAAAATTCCATTTGTAATTAGAGGCATAAACATATCAATTTTGAATAATGAAGGATCCTTTCAAACTGAATGATATATATTAAATTCTAATTTTAACCAAGATTTGGATACTAATTTTGAGTCAATAATAAGAGGTAAACTAGTGATAAATGACTACTTGTCGAAGATGAAGAATAGAGCCTCAAATATCCTTTCATTTATTTACATTTGTTGTGTTCACTGCTAAAAAATACATTTTAATTTCAGTTATTAAATAAATATTTTGAAAAATGTTAGTACATTACTTATATAAAATACCAAACTAAAAACATGTTTACATTGGGTGTAAATGTCATATTGTTCTATATTAGACACTAAAACCCCTTTACATTAGGTTTTAATGTTGGATATATAAATAAATGATGCAAAAAATGATGTGATAAGGGTTTTAAAATCAATTTTTTATATATATCCAATGATGTGAGTAAAATATCAATCACTCTAAAATGATATTTCAATGTTTTCATAGCGTGATTTAAAATATTAAAATCCCACCTAATGTTTATTACATTGACACCAAAAAAATGAATTCAATTATATAAATTCTCTTAATTAGCACAATCTATCCCATAATCAAGATAATGTCTGCTTTGGTCATACCTCACATGTTTTTTCTTTCCCTGGGCCCTAGAACTCGGGAATCTCCCATGAAAAGGCCTCATGACAGGAAAGGTATCCATACCACCTTTTAAATTGGTGCTTCATGCTCCTCCACCTTTAAGGTGGGATTCTTATAACCCCCCCCCCCCCCACCCCCACTCACCCACTCCAATGTTATAGAATCTTTACTGGCACATAGTAAGGGATATGGTTCTAATACCATTTGAAACATCTCATTCCAGATCATAATCATTATATTGTCCTCTTTGGGTATAGACCACATGGTTTTACTTTTCCTGGGCTCTGGCCATCAAGAATCCCTGAGGAAAATGCCTCATGATGGGAGATGTATTCAAACCACCATATAAAGGGTTTTTTAAAGATCCTCTTCTATTGAAGTGATATTTACATAATACATTGTAACAAGTTATCCCAATATACCACTAAATTGATAACAAGACTGGTGGGTCACATGGCCTCAAGAACGTCTCCCCATATGCCAGAGGCTGGTGACCAATAGCAAGGGACTTAGGGATGATAGTGGGGAGATTGAACCATCTTATCAGATATAATCCATGGTATTATTATAGAACAAAAAATAGACAGTATGGGATGAGATATAAATAAATGTAAATGAAGTGGAAGAAAAATCATTATATAACTAAAAAAAGTGTCCAATTCCAATTTATAATATAAATTAAAACATGGAATAGAAATGATATATGATGGAAAGTAGTAAATATAAAAACATTTTGGAAAACATAGTACGACAACAATGAAAATGAATAAAAGACTCTTAGGCGATCTCAATGAGCATCCTGATCACTATCTCAATCATTTGGTGGTAACTCTTTGGTACAAGAAAAGTATCACACGCAATCAGTCATGGATCGTAGTTCTGTGAAGAATAATGGTTTATTCGGGTACCTAGTGCAATGGTTGGCCGAGTAGGGTGTGAGAAAAAAAATCATAGTAATACAGAACCACTGGTGTCTAGCCCAATCTAGATAATCAAATAAAAATTTAATAGTGTTCAGTTATATAGAAGTAACAGTTGAGTTGAATAAATAGACAAATACCCTTCCGAGATCCTAAGGGACGCCTGACATCGATACCTTCTTCAATAGATGGCCAGAATGAGAGTATGAATAGTAACTATATATATATAATGCATCAGTGAATAGTTACCCCATTTTAATTTTATTTTTTTACTTAAATAATTTCTCAAATCCATGGTTCTCATGGACACAGATATCTCAATACTATCTTCTTTTTAATTTAAGATCTTAATGTGTTCCCTAGGTATTATCATATCTTAAAACTTTCTTTAACATATAACAGAGTTCAATGTATACTATGGTGACATGATATATACTGCTGAAGTCCCAAGGTAATAACCATAATGATGTACATGATAGGGGTCAATAACTCTCTAGTATTTTAATCTACCCAAGGGGTAAGAGAGTACTCCATGGAGTGTAGTCTATGGCATTAAACAAAGAGACACCTACCAATTTCAAGGAATTCATCCTTAGTAAAATATGTAAAAGTAATGACTGAGACCAATGGGCTATAACCATAAGACCTACATGTTAATTTTGTATAATAGGACCCAGTCATAAACAATATATAAAATTGAATTAATCGAATAGTTCACATTGAGTATTTTTTCAGGTTTATAGATTTAGAGAATTGGGACATAAATATTACATCTAAAAATTTTACAAAGTAGACACTTCTACATAGTTTCCATTTTTTTATAAAACATGAACTCTTGAAAAAAAGAGTCAGGTCTAGTTCCATGTCTATGATAGCAAGACTTTTCATTGATCCCTTCCTTGACTCTGTTCCACATTATGTCATGTGAAAACATTTCAAAAAAATTGGATGAGCATAAAAAGCTTAGTAATGTATACACAAAGAAGGAAAACTGTTACTTTTTCAAGACAAAAAGTAAACCATGAATACTTTAACATATGTAAAAAATTTCACCTTTACAATGTAGTAAATACATTTCACTGAATTAAAAATCACAACTTACCCTTTTGTACCAAAAATATTTACCCATATAAAGAATACATAACATATAAAGGTAACTCTGGATATAAACATATATAAATTAAATAACCATACAGTTGACTTCCACACATATCACTAAATTGAATATCCATACGTCCGACTTCCTTACCCAATGCATTGGAGGTTATAATGTAACCACCCATCCGGATATTCACAACACCACCCTTCATTTGGTTTATCATGTAACCACCTGTCAAATATCCTATTACCATTATAAAATTATAAGACA
Organism: Viscum album; assembly: GCA_963277665.1. Lineage (NCBI taxonomy): Eukaryota > Viridiplantae > Streptophyta > Magnoliopsida > Santalales > Viscaceae > Viscum > Viscum album. Next base: position 1,236,805,368 of record OY728164.1, read on the forward strand.
TAAAGAAAATATAGAGGAATGAAAGAACATTCAAATTTCAATCACAATATATAACATAAATATTTTGATATAACAATTCCATTATCAAAACCATTTTCAATACCAAAATACAAAAAATAGTATATGGTATTTATTTTCTTTTAAAAACATTACAGCTTGTTGTGGAATCCAAATATCAAATAATACTTACGGTGGAGGAAAAGGACGTTGTCACCACTTATGTTGAATGAAAAATTCCATTTTTCCATTTAGTAAAATGGTTCGTAGAAAAATATTCCCTTTGAAATTTCAATGGTGTTTATAAAAAGTTTAAAATTAAGTCGTGTATTAAAACAAAATGTTCCTCAATGAAATGAGATTGAGATGAAGTCCCATATAATGAACATTTTGTATATAAAATAGATCGCTTATGTTTATTCACTATAAGCTCACATAAATAAAGTACAAATACATGATAATATATAAAAAAAATCATTTGTCACATAATCAAAGAAGAACATAAATAAGAAAGAAAAGTTCAACCCAATAAATGGGAACTGGGATAAGAAGTTCCATTACCTCATGTCCGACTTGACTCGATCTTTCATTAATCTCCTGAATAATAAACTAAAGTTAATTTCTACTTGCTTAATAAAATTTTTCTAGTTTATTATACCTTTTATATCACTTATTACCATGTTATAAACATTATGTAATCATTAATGTTAAAAATGTTCATTTTGTTGATATTTGGTACTTGAGTCAAAAATGGTCTTCTTATAATTACATGTTGTTCATGTGGTCAAAGGTTGAATATATCCATAATGATATTTATGATATTGATATCATATATATAATATATATCTAGCAAATAAATATATTTATAATAGTACATAACATTTAGAGGTAAAAAATGAAATGCACCGCTCATGGAGGCGGTAAGTCGTACGTACGCATGAATGCTACTTTCATTTCTATTTCTTATTTTAATGGAATTAAAAAATAATAATACATAGTAGTATTATAATTACCATATTGTATCATATATAATATAATCAAATCTATCGTTTATTTGTACCACATAGGGTATTAATGATTCATATCACTCTGAGGGGGCGGTAGTCCGCACTACCTCAAATGAAATTATCGTGTTTAACCATAATGGAAACCATAAAGATGTACTGTAAATGGAAATTAAAAATTCAAAAAGAAAAAATAAATAAAATATATATCATATATAAATATAGTGATATCATAATGGCCACCATGAGAGGCGGTCGGAGACAATCAAACAATCATCATTTTGTGAGATGTTAGTTTTCCATCCACAGAAACATTATGATCTTTACCCATTAGATGGAGGTGTGGATATGTTTACTTATAATCCTTCTCATAACAACATCCTAGTATATTTAGGATACTATTTTTGTTACAAAAGAAACTAATAAAATGTGTTTAGGGGGTTGGAGATGTAAAATAAAA